>VXBP01008603.1:0-31081 GCA_013400115.1 Rhinopomastus cyanomelas
TTCCAACCTAGGTAATACTGTGATACTGTGATACTTAAATAAAATAAAAAGGCAGCAGAAAACCATCATAGAGCACAGAACAACTTCTCAGAGCACAGTGTGCGGGTGAGGAAGCACAGCATACCCTGACCAGCCAGCCAGCAACAGATGCTACCTGATGAGGACATGTCCATGGAATTGTGTCTAGGCTGCTGTTTCAAAGTAAAATAGCTGTCTGGTAGCTGTGGCCACCAGTACAGCTCCGACCTGCTCAAAAGTCACAAAGCAAAAGCAGTCAGTTTAGGGGTCTTTAGATAACGTAGATCAAGTCACTTGTTTGATTAAAAGAGAAAGTGGGTGTTCCAGTTTGAAAACTATCAGAATTTTCAGATGTATGGATTTGTGCTTTAATGAGGAAAAAGGTGCATGTCGCTTTAAGACAATTGTCCCAAGTACCTGCCCTGGGGAAGGGGGGTGTGGGCTAGGTGACAAGATAAAAGGGGCTGGTCATTGTGGCCCTTCCTCTTTCGGCCAGGGTCTTCCTCCCGGCATGGGGCTTCAGCTCCAGCAGACCCCTCCCCCCTTTCCAGAGTTGGTGGGGGTAAGATGGGGTGGGGCAGCTTACGATGGCTTGCCACAGCTTGCCAGCTCCAACCGGGACCGGTCCTGGCTTTGACCCAGCCCGCCTCCTGGCTGGCACTGCGGACCAGAGAAGCAAGAACTTAGTGCCAATCTTCCCCCTGACAGAGCAACCATTCAGCGACTTGTGATGAGCTGAAGGATTCTTCCCTTTCCTCCCTGTTGCTTAGGCAGGAGGAGAAGGGAGACGTGAGGGTCATGGAACCCTCTCAGCCACATTTGCGCAGGAGGGGGGGCCATGGGGCAGGTGTCCATCTTGAATCCTGCACGTGGCCTGGGCCATGCGGCCGTCACCACCATCCTCAAAAACACTGATCAGCAGGAAGAGAGACTGTTTGTCATTTCTGCCACTGAGAAAAGCTGGGGTTGCTGGAGTATTGGGGAGAGGAGACTTAAGAGAGGCATCTGAGAATTCCTTCGAGCTTAGCTGAAGAAAGCAGAAGGATTCAAGAATCCTTAAACCTTGCCCACACTCCTCAAAGGCCAGACTTGTCCCAGCATTTATTCTGTGTGGGATGTGTCTGGAGTGGGACCAAAAAGAGCTGAAGCTCTCCTGTTCTGCTGTCCTGGTTCTGCCATGGGCTGATGGGGTTGTAAACAAGGGTGGGGAAGGGACCAGCCGCCAGTCTGGTCTCAGGAAGGCAGGAAGCCTAAATGCTGAAAACATTACAGCATTGTCTCTTGGCATTGTCTGAACATGTGCAGAATCACTGTCCTAATGATAAACACTAATAAATATTGACAGGACATGAATGTGGCCTCTTCAAAAGCTTCTTAATTAAAGCAATTCTAATAGCAGCTGAAATCACATTTTTCTTTATCGCACCTTTAAAGCTTCCTATCTGCACCCCTGTCTAGATTGCCATATGGTAAAAGAAATGGCTCTCAGAACTGTTTTCTTTAGAACTGTAGGAGACACGAATACCAAACAACTTCACAAAACCACTGCATATTTGGCAACATTTTTGTCTACTGTAATTTTTTTAAATTGCTCAAGAGAAATGTTTATATTGAAGGGGGGGAAAATCCCAAGGATAGAGCTGTCAGTAAATGGATGATTTCACCTGTCCTATATAGCGCTTTTCTATAAGCCGTGATTCTGAAAGAGCGGGTACTCTTCGAATCAAACTTTGTAGAAACATTTAAAAGCATTTGAATTGTGAGTGGATGCTGCTCTGGCTTTTCTGGCGTGTTACATCCAACATGTCTGGCCAATTCTCCAGTCTTCTCTCAGATATGTTACTGCTCCAAAGTATTTTCACCAGACACCCTGAAGTGGAATCACAAGTTTGCCAGTTTCCATTTCATGTATCTTCCTTAGAAAACTCAAAATTACAGCTCATGAGCACTAGTGACTTGATTGCTCAATGTACAAACTTAACCGACTGGAAGTAAATAACAACAAAGATGCAGAAGATGATATGATGCTTGGCATTTGTTAGGCAAAATTGCTTATGGAAGAATAGTGATATTATTTCCAAGCCAGAAGTCAAGCCTGGGGGGATTCGTGCTCTTAAACCACTGACGAAGACCGGATCAACAATTATCAGTAGGCCTTCATCAGCACAACTTGCAGCATTATTACACTGACATTTCCCTCAACCTGCCCAGGTCTCCAAAGAAGAAAAGCAATTCTCAGTGTCTTTACTCCATGTGATTTTCAATTTTCTCACTTCTCTGATCTTCAAGTTAGCACTTCTTTGAGAATCATATATGTCAGAAGAAATGTTCTCAACAAAGGTCTCATGTTCTGATTTCCTTGGACTTTGCAGAAAGATTTCAAATGCTGTTGAAACTGCCAACAAAGAAAAATGTGTGTTATAGTATTACAGATGAAAACATAGTCCAGTCTGGATTTTTTCCTTCTAGCCAGTGCCATGAGAGCTTAAGCAGTATTATTTCACTAGGCTAGGATGTCTAGGCAGAACTTCATTAAAATACAGCTGAATGACCTGTTACACAAACTGGCCTCCACGAGAAAGTATTTGGATGTTTGACAAGGTAATGATGGTCCTGCAAGTTGGTTCATAATTCACTAATTCTGTGGCCTGTGGAATGAACATCTCTTGTCTTTTGGAAGGGAGTAATCTTCCCTAGATGCCAAATAAGGTGTCCAATCCTCATATCAAACAGATCTGCTGTGGGTCAACTGAAAGGCTTAAACTGTTTCTCTATCACTCTCTCCTCCCACAATTCATTCTAGATAAATGCAGATCCACCACTTCCTGAGAAGTTTATCTTTGCTTGTTCCAAGGTGGGACTATGTGTTCAGGCTACCTCTTCTTCCAGAACGTGGACAATGGAAAATGCAGCTTTAGTAGTAAATCCCATGGGACATACAATGCTTTGCTAATCTGACTCTGGCGGGTAAAGATCCAGTTGATGTTGTCAGGAGCACTCCAGAAAGCTAGTAAAGATTACAGCTGGGCCAAGTATGATTGCTCAGAATTGCAGGATACATTAATGTCTGAAAATATTTGAAGGGTGGTTGTCAGGAGGATGCAGCCAGTCTCTTCTCAGTGTCATTTAATGATAGGACAAGGGGCAAGGGTTGCAAGCTGGAGCAGAGGAGGGTCCACATCAACATGAGAAGGAACTTCTTCACAGTGACAGTGACAGAGCACTGGAAGGGGCTGTCCAGGAGGGTTGTGGAGTCTCCTTCTCTGGAGATGTTTAAAACCTGCCTGGCTGTGTTCCTGTGTGATGTGGTCTAGGCCATCCTGCTGTGTCAGGGGGATTGGACTAGATGATCTTTTGAGGTCCCTTCCAATCCCTAATGATTCTATGATTCTATGATTTAGAACTAAACCCCAAGGAGGGACCATTTTAGAAATGGGTTCAGATGTGTAGAACTGGGAAATAAAGCGATGACCCTTTAGACGAATATCATGACATAACCAAAGCCCATAAGTTCCCTAAATTTAGACTTTGGCCTAGGTATTTTGTCCACACTCCTCCTTTGACTTTGGAGGTGCTGCAAATTCCATGTAACTTTAGGCACGAGAGCTGGATCCTCTTGGCAAATCCTTGTTAGACAAACCAGCTGCAATTTGAGGGAAGTACAGGTGGTGTTCTCCAGGGCTCAGTTTTGGGATCACTCCTGTTCAACAGCTTTATTGGTGATTTGGATGAAGGGATCAAGTGCACCCTCAATACATTTGCTGACAACATTAAGTTGGGTAGGTGTGTTGATCTGCTTGAGTGTAGAGAGGCCCTGCAGAGAAATCTCAACAGGCTAGATCAATATGTCAAGGCCAACTGTATGAGCTTCAAAAAATCCAAGTGCCAGGCCCTGCACTTGGGTCACAGCAACCCAGTTCAACATTACAGGCTTGGGGGAGAGTGGCTGGAAAGCCGCTCAACAGAAAGAGACCTGGGAGGTATCGATGGACGATTGAGACAAGTATGCTCAGGTGGCAAAACACGCCAGTGGCATCCTGGCTTGATTCATAAATAGTGTGGCCAGTAGGATAAGGTGATTGTCCCTCTGTACTCAGCACTGGTGAGGCCTCACCTCAAGCACTGTGTTCAGTTTTGGGTATCTCATTATAAGAAAGACACTGAGGTGCTGAAGCAGGTCCAAAGAAGGGCAACAAAGTTGTCAAATGGTCTGGAGAATAAGTCTTGTGAGAAGCAGCTGATGAGGGAGCTGGGGCTATTACTCTGAAGAAGAGGAAGCTTATTGCTCTCTACAACTACCTATAAGGAGATTGCAGAGAGGTGGGTCATGTTCTTTTCTCCCAAGTAACAACTGGTAGGACAAGAGGAAATGTTGTGCCAGGTTAGACATTAGGAAAAACTCCTATACTGAAAGGGTCACCATTCAGGCTGTCCAGGGAGGTGATTGAATTGCCATCCCTGGGTGTGTTTAAAAGGCATATAGATATGGAGCTGAGGGACATGCTTTAGCAGTGGGCTTGGTACAATTAGGTTAATAGTTGGACTTGAAGATCTTAAAGGTCTTTTCCAGCCTGGATGATTTTATGATTATATGATTCTGTGAGGCGATACCAGATGATGAAATAGCCATAGAGCTGAAAGGTGTAGTGGGTCATTCTCTTGGTTTGTCTGTGGTAGCAGCTTAGCTGTCTCTGACATTTCTTAGCTTTTGTACCAATCCAGTACTTCTTGAAGCCTGAAAGCTTTTTCTTAGTCTTTGCTCAGTGTAGTGTAGCCTCTCCAAAAAGAAGTCCAGAAGGAAATTGATAGGTGTGGGTGATTTCCAGTGAATGGTAACCAAACGTGCTCTGAATATGATGTTGTACATAGTGAATATTCTACTTGAAGAGGAAAAACATGATGGCTAGGGAAGGAGGGACTGCAAGCCCATGGGCAGTCACCCAGAAAGGTAAAGGAAGGCTGTCTCTTATAGTACTATATAGTAGTTTATAAATATCATCATAACCTCTCATAGCACTTTTATTCCTAATTGGATGCAACCTCTTCATTTTGTGCAGCATAGAACTGGAGACGACAGTGTCAGTTCTGACTGTGTCATCCCACAAAGTGCCTTTATTAAGGGTTCCAGTCCTAAAATACCAGCTTAGCATGTTTCCCTGAGAAAAAGACATTACTTTAAAGTATTATTTATATACCTGTTATTGCTAGAACATGATCATGTTCAGAGCAAAGGCAAAACGGATGATATCCCATGTTGAGCTCTCCTCAGTTTTCTGCCATCATGAATCTCTGCAAGGTGTTGTGGGATGACCTCTGATTCTTTTTACGTGGAACATGCAACAGCTGTATAACTGTTTCCATTACCATAAAGAATTCTTTGTGGAAGGGAGTTCTTTCTTGGACTTCCAGATTGTTGTGGAGCAATCACTGCAGCAAAACTGGTTTTCTGCCATGCAGTCCTGGTAAAAGATAATTTATTTTCTCTCTCTTTTCCTCTCTCTATCTCTCTTAGAAGATCACTATCTTTGTGGCATTTTCACAGAGTTAGGCAGTGCAGCTGTTTCCATGTCTGGAGTGGCAAAAATGGTGGGAGCAGCTTGGCAGGGAGGCTCTGGCTGAGGAGAGACTGCCTCATCAGCCGGTTTGCTTATCAGTTTTTTTCTATTGGCTTGTCTTTTGACCATTTCTGTACTCCCTGTGAATAAAACTTGTTATTCTTTATTCACTACAATATTGTCCCTGATTTTCTGTCTTGTTCTGATGACCTTGAGAAATCCTAGCCAGCACAATATAATCTAAACCAGGGCAGAGTGGATGCTAAGTTATAGAAATAAAGTATGGCAATTTTTTTATCTTTCTCCAGCTGGTTGAGCTCTTTTCCAGCTAGTGAAATGGTGCTCATTCACATAGATTCTTTGGCCCAGCTGCTCTGAGCTGACAGCCTCTGTCCATTTTTGTGCAGCCACCAGCAGCTATACATCAGTGGTCACCCCGGGCCCTGCTGTCAGCTTTCTCTAGCTACCCCCCACCAGCCACCTCCTAGGCTGCATGAGCTTTGTCCGTCCCAGTACAGTTCTTCTCATTACCCATCACAGGGGAAATTAGGCAGATGAAAGTTGGTAACTCTAAACCACCAAGAAAAAGATTTTAAAGGAGTTTTTAAATACAGAGCTATCAAGTGTACAGCCTACAGTTAAACATTTAATGCATAGTTAGACATTGATTTGTAAGCCGAGTGGAACTTGGGTTTTCCACCCAGTTCTTCAGAGGCTGTAAATTTGTTTGTTTCCTCTGAAAATGTGGCAGTCTCTTTCGATCTTTAGGAAAGGTGTTGCTGCCCCAAAAATGCAGGGAAGGACTGACTAAGGAACTGAGGGCTGAAATAAAGAAGAAAACTGAGGCCCCTAGTCTGAAACACAGCAGGGAGCTGAATGCCTATGTTCAGCAGCAGCACAAAAACAAGCAAGCAAAAAAATTAAAAGTAAAAAGCAAGTCTTCTCTATTTGCTCAATATTTGACCTTACCAAAGTTGTACAGCTTTCCTCAGCAATGCAGTTTCCACATCACAGCTGAATCCTTGGAGAGTCAGAGTGCTGACTTGGGAGAGGACAGAATGAAGCTCAGCTGCACCTGGACATGGAGCTTCTCCTTTTGGAGCTTCTTTTCCACTCCTTATGCTGCAATAGGGAAAAAGAAAGCACTGTTTGGGGTGGATTTTTCCTAAAGATAGCAATAACCCAATAGCTAAACCCATGAGATTTCTGCTGATCTCAGGTAATTGTGTAAGTGGTGTAGCTGCTCCTCTCTTTTGATCATCTCTGTTATGGCTGAGGCAGCTTTTGCTTAGCACGCTGCTCTTTCTGGTTTTCCTTTTCAATAGGCCCTGAGAAAAGAACTCACTTAAGGCTGTGTATTCCTGTCCTGAAAGCTCAGTGCCCCAAAATCATGGCAGCAACTACATTCCCTTGAGGATAGATCCCGTGACCAGGAATCCTAACACTTGATTGTTGCCATCGGAAAGGCAGACGTGTATTCTCAAATGCTTCTCCAGATCCTCTTTGAAATCATTCAAGAGAAGCAAAACCTGTCAGTAAGAACAACTTTGGCCAGTTATATCAGATGCCTTTCTGTTAGAATGGATAAGCTCACTTCCAGTTCAGCATTGCCATCACTGACAGTAGATGGAACCTAGACAACAAAATAAAATTAGATGCCTATTTGTTGGATGGTTTAAAGTTAATCACTATATATCATTCCATCCCCAGGGCCTGAAAGGAATTTCTATGAGAAGCCCTTTAGTTCAGAACACTGAAGGAGCTGGCAGGTGACTGTCAGTTGTCACAGAGAGTCAGTAAAAAACCAGTGCGTGAATGAAGCTAGGATAAGCACTTCCAATCCATACAGCATCTCATACATACTGTTGTAGAAGGCATGAGTGACGAATTCAAGTCGTCTGTGCTCCAAGAAGGTGAATTCACCCTGTAAGACATGTAGCCAGGAGATCTGGTAAATAAAATGGGAAATGAGTGATCTGTTTTAGGAGGGAAAATTAGAAGAGTTGGTTTGGCCTGTCTTAGGGACCAGGACCATTATTGAGTTCGACCTTTAGTGCACACGGGTTCTTGTGCCTTGTATGATGAATGTGGAAAGATGAAGTGCATTATCCGCATGCAGTAATTAAAATGTATCAGCCATGAAAATCTTTCCAAAAACTTGGGATTTTGGATAAGAGATGTCAAAATATGGCAGAGGGGTTAGAACTAGATGACCTCTGATAACCCTTCCAACCTGAGATTCATCTGTCGACAAGGGAAGATCTGTGGATGTCATTTATCTGGATTTCTACTAGGCCTTTGACATGGTAACCCACAACATCCTTATCTCTAAATTGGAGAACTATGGGTTCGATGGGTAGACTATTCAGTAGATAAAGAACTGGCTGGATGGTTTCATCCAGAGAGTGGTGGTCATTGGCTCAATGTGCGGATGGAGGAAGGTGACGAGTGGTCCCACAGGGGTCTGTGCTGGGACCAGTGCTCTTATATTCATAAATGACATTGACAGAGACATTGACTGCACCCTCAGCAAGTTTGCGAATGATACCAAGCTGGGGGCGGGGGGGTGCAGTTGATATGCCTAAGGGACAGGATGCCATCCAGAGGGACTTAGCTAGACTCAAAAAGTGGGCCTAGATGAACCTTATGAGGTTCAACAAGGCCAAGTACAGAGTCCTGGACCTGGGCCGAAGTAACTGGCATTATCAGTACTGGCTGTGAGAGGATCTACTGGAGACCAGTCCTGTGGAAAGGGACTTGGGGGTGGTGGTGGATGAAAAACTGGACATGAGCCACCAGTGTGCAATTGCAACCCAGAAGGTCAATCACATTCTGGGCTGCACCAAAAGAACTGTGGCCAGCAGACCAAGAGAGGTGATTCTGCCCCTCCACCCTGCCCTGGTGAGACCTCACTCACACTGGAGCATGTCTAGAGGAGGGTGAGTAAAATGATCAGGCAAATGAAGCATCTCTTGTATGAGGACAGGCTGAGATTGTTGGGACTCTTCAGCCTGGAGAAAAGAAGGCTCCGGTGACCTTCCAGTACCTGAGCAGGGCCTCCATGAAGGCAGGGAAAGATCTTTTCAAGAGGGTTTGTATGGATAGGACAAGGAGCAATGGGTTCAAGCTGGGAAAGGTTAGATTTAGGCTGGATATTAAAAAAAAGTTTTTCAATGTGAGGGTGATTGGTGGCTGGAATCAGCTGCCCAGGGAGGTAGTGGAGGCCCCATTCCAGGAGACATTTATGGTCAGGCTCGATAAGGCTCTGAGCAACCTGACCTAGGTAGAGTTGTGCCTGTGTAGAGAGGTTTGACTAGACGACCTCTAGAGGTCTCTTCCAGCCTAGAAAACTCTATGATTCTGTTATTATACAGTAGCCTGTGTATACGATACGTATACTATGTATACGATTAACATCACTCCCCACATATCATCATACGCCAGACATAAAAGGTGCCCACCTCATGTTCTTAACAGGCATTTTGGTCCTAAGCCAAACTTCCCTTTGAAACAGGAGAAGGTTAAATTACATTATTTCTATCTTGTTTTCCTAGATGTCTTGGAGTAGTTTACCCTTGATAAGCCACTCAAATTTTCTTCTCCCTGATCACCTTTCTTCTTCTAATGCCTCTGACTGAAATTTCTACCTGTGTCCCTCCTCTTGGTGTCAGCTTTTTCTCTTACCAGGCAACTAGTTAAAACTGATACAATTCCACATTACTTGTGGTCTCTGTGCCTGATCTTTTTTTGTACTATGCCAAATATCATCAAACAATTTAGCTACTAGCTTTCTCTTAAACAATTTCATAATGGGCCCAGTGGGACCTCAGCAGTTAAACCTCCCACAGTTGCTCTGTTGCCACCCCATTAACTTCAGGTCTCTCTCAGGCAGGCAATAAGGGAAGGTGCTGATCACAACAAGCAGAAAGATACTGCCTTCTTATGGATCCGTTCCTTGCTGGGCTGAGCACTGAAGTAGCCCTGGTTTTGTAACTGTAGCCCTAGGGCTGTAACTGTTAGCTTGATGTCATAGAATCATAGAATCATTAGGGATTGGAAGGGACCTCAAAAGATCATTAGTCCAATCTCTGTGCTTCCATTCATCGCTTCCCTTTCTTTATAGTCTGTATTTAGGGATATTGGGTGCAACACTAAATGTAGCATCCTACCTTAAATCACTCATCAAGACTGGAATGAAAATGAAACAGTACAGCAAATTCTTTGATGTTTCTTCTTGCTGAATCCATAAAAACATGCCTGTTATCAGCACTGGAAATTTTCTCAACAATCTTCTGGATAAAATGCAATATTTAGCCGATTAACAATGACAGCATTTAAAAGATACTTTTCAGAAAAAGTCGAGGAGGTTGAATGTGTTTTTCCATCAGCACAAGTAACTTCCAGGTGCCTAGATGTGACCTCTGTCTTCATGAACTGATAAACAAATGGAGACTTTGTGCGTTCATTGATCAAAATATTAAAAAAAAAGCCCCCAAGTACTCTATTCTAGTGGGACAAAAAGGGCTTGAGAGGCAGACAAAGCAAATAATTCCACTCATTCCTTCAAGACAAAAGGGACATTGATGCAAACATCATGCTGAACAAAGTGTTCTCCAGAAATATTTCAGATTAATGGTTTTGCAGTATTCTCTTCAGCACAGGCTCCCCAGTAATCATTGACTTAATATTTTAGATTGACCTTTGCAAATTTTATTCTCCATAAGATGCTGCACTGAATTTCTAGGATCTTCCACAGCCCAGAATTTGGCTATATATTTGACTATGTATTTCTTTCAGGAAGAGAAAGGGTGACAGCTCTAGGAAGTTGTACTCTTACCCGCCTTAGCACCATACACACCGCAAAGACTTTTCCTTGTGACAGCTGGCCACAGTGAATGGTGCTGTAGAATTTATACCAAAACTTGGAGACAGCAGAGACAGTATAAGAAACAGGTGATACATGTTGAGGACAAGGCATAATAGGCAGTTGATTTAACACATGTCTGACGCCCTTCCTAAGCATGTAGGATTCCTTTTTAATGCTCCAGATTTAAATCAGATAGTCTCTTTTAATCAGGCCCCCTTGAAAATGGAGTGGGCAAGTTGCTATTGGTACTACCCCCAACTTCGCAACAGCCCGCGTGAGATCCTAACCCATGCCAAGTGACTTCAGTATCATAACGCTTTTGATCTCATTCAGTAGAAACTCGTCTCAGAAATAATTTCCACAGCTGTATTCTGCATGCTCACGCTATCTGTTATTATGAGGCTAATGGGATGAGGTTTAACAAAGCCAAGTGCTGGGTCATGCACTTCAGTCACAGTAACCCCCAGCAGCTACAGGCTTGGGAAAGAGTGGCTGGACAGCTGCCTAGGGGAAAAGGACCTGGAGATGTTGGTTGACAGCATCTGAATAGGAGCCACCAGGCTGCCCAGTTGGCCAAGGCCAATGGCATCCTAGCCTGGATCAGGAACGGTGTAACTGGCAGGAGTAGGGAGGTGATGATGCCCCTGTACTCTGTACTGATGGGACTGCACCTTGAGTACTGGGTGCAGCTTTGGGCACCACAGTATCAGAAGGACATAGAGGTGCTGGAGCAGGGCCAGAGAAGGGCAATGAGGCTGAAGAAAGGCCTGGAAAACAAGCCCTATGAAGAGCAGCTAAGGGAGGTGGGGTTGTTTAGTCTCAACTAAAGAGGAGGAGGCTGGGAGGAAACCTTATTGCTTTCTACAACTTCCTAAAAGGAGGTTGTAGCAAGGCTAGTGCTGGTCTCTTGTCACAAGTTACTAATGATAGAATGAGGGGAAATTATCTCAAGCTGCATCAGGGGAGGTTTAGATTGGATCTTAGGAAGAAGTTCTTTCCTGAGAGAGTCGTTGGGCACTGGAAAAGGCTACCCAGGGAGGTGGGGGAGTCACTGTCCCTGGAGGTGTTTAAAAACGGAGTAGCTGGAGCACTTGAGGCCATGGTCTAGGGGTTAGGGAGATGTTGGGACAAGGGCTGGACTTGATGGTCCTGGAGGTCCTTTCCAGCCATGATGATTCTATGATAATCATATCTCCCTTTGTGTGTCAGCATATCGTTGTCAAAAGCCATCCAACAGTATTACTTGTGCTTTTGCTTTTCTGAAAACGTGAAAACCTGTGAAAGGATCTCTACACCTCTGCTACAATAAAAATACATACATCAGAGAAGGAAAAAAGGAAGGTTATTTTACACAGAGGTGTAAATCTGAGACATGGAAAGAATTGAATTCATAGAAAATCTTGACAAAGTCATCCTGAAAGTCAGTGTCAAAACTAAGAGTAATATCCAGATCTCCTGTGCCAGTACTCCACCTCTTGTATTTTTGCATGCTCTTATGCAATTTAGTAGGGGTTTCTGCCTTATCTTGCTGATAACTGGGGATTTGAAAACTCAGTAGAGAGAAGGTAGTCAGGCAATCACTACTCCAAACATATTAAGAGAGTATCTGCATTAAGAGTTCATTAAGAAATCTAAAATTGTTGATGAAGTCACAGAATCAAAAATCACAGAACATCAGGGATTGGAAGGGACCTTGAAAGATCATCTAGTCCAATCCCCCTGCCACAGTAGGATAACCTAGACCAAGTCCAGGCAGGTTTCTCTTTCTCCAGAGAAGGAGACCCCATAACCCCCCATGGCAGCCCACTCCAGGGCTCTGTCATCGTCACTGTGAAGAAGTTCCTTCTGACATCCATACAGAACCTCCTGCTTTCCGGCTAACACCCATAACTCACAGAACCACAGAACATTAGGGATTGGAAAGGACCACGAAAGAACATCCAGTCCAATTCCCCCGCCACAGCAGGACACCCCAGATCAAGTTGCACAGGAACATGTCCAGGCAGGCTCCAAACCTCCCCAGAGAAGGAGACTCCACAAACCCCCCCGGGAAGCCCCCTCCAGCACCCCGTCACCCTCACTGGGAAGAAGTTATAGAATCATAGAATCAGTCAGGGTTGGAAGGGACCACAGCATCATCCAGTTCAAACCCCCCTGCCATGGGCAGGGACACCTAGATCAGGATGGCCAGAGCCTAATCCAGCCTGGCCTTAAACACCTCCAGGGACAGGACCTCAACCACCTCCCTGAGCAACCCATTCCAGGCTCTCACTACTCTCATGGTGAAGAACTTCCTCCTCACATCCACACTAAATCTACCCATCTCCAGCTTTGCTTCATTCCACCTAGTCCTGTCGCTACCTGACATCCTAAAAAGTCCCTCCCCAGCTTTTTGGGGGATGTATTACTTCAGTCAGTTCTGGAAGAAAGAATCCTCTCTTGGCCATTACTTTCTTAATGCTAATTTGAAGCACGGCATTTCTCAATGGTCTCTGGAAGTCCTCTATGAAAGGTTTTCATCTTGCAGTTTGTCACTTCGATTTGGCAATTTTGCAAGAGTACAAGAATGATTGTCTTCTGAATATGAGAACATGACTTACATGATGTTATAATTATAGATGACACCACTGAACCTACTGCTTCTACTACTGCTACAAAAAAAGGTGTGATAAAATCCATTGATCAAAAAACCACATCTGCCTATAGCTGATGCTATCATGGCCATTTATTGAAAATTACTATCCTTAAACTCCCGCGTCACTGAAGAGGAGCCAGATAACAGTGCTGTTTTCAGAGCGGTCTCTTGTCAACTGTGTAGGTCCTTTTATTTTCCTAAAATGTTGTAACACAATCAGCATTTTTCATGTGACAGATGTCAAACAGTGTGAAAGTGACAACTCAGTAGTTTAATTTCAGCTAAAGAAGAGGTTTTGGGGCAGAACTTGTGGCTCTAGCCATTACACATAGATTTCAGAATATGGCTAGAACTGAGTATTTTCTTGCTTTACTGTTTGTATCAGTCATTAATGGGTTCTTCATAAAATCTTTCTAATGACAGAATCGCAGAAACATAGAACATTAGGGATTGGAAGTGATCTAAAAAGTTCATCTAGCCCAATCCCCCAGCCACAGAAGGATCACCTAGATCAAGTTGCACAGGAACACATCCAGGCTGGTTTTAAAAGTCTCCAGAGAAGGAGACTCCACAACCCTCCTGGACAGCCCCTTCCAGTGCTCTGTCACCCTCACTGTGAAGAAGTTCCTTCTCACATAGATGTGGAACCTCCTCTGTTCCAGCTGACGCCCATTGCCCCTTGTCCTGCCATTAGATGCCACTGAGCAGAGCCTGGCTCCTGACACCCACCCTTTCCATATTCATCAACATCAGTGAGGTCACCCCTCAGTCATTGTTTTCTCTGTTTGCCGTGGGGCTTTATCTGAAGGTATTATTGATATCTAGCCTGTTTAGAATGTTTCATCCTTTGCTGAGAGATCAATGTAGTTTACTCTGAGAAACTGGGATATCCTATGAGTAAGGCAGTTGCATTTCACACAGTGAAGACAGCAATTTCATATTTTGGTTCAATAAAGTTGGCACCATCCTTTCTGTCCAGTGGAAGAAGATGGAGTTTCTGTGTAGAAAATATAATACCTATGATTAGAGGTTGCAGTAAAGTGCCTGCATACAGGGGGGGCCACCTTGATGATGATCAAGCAGCACATGAGTCTCACATTCCCTCACATTTTAGTTGTGATTTTAGCTTGATTTTGTTGTCTTGACAGTGTTGTTTCTGGATATTTTCTTTAAACAAAGTTTCTACATACATACTGTACCACATTTTCCTTGTTTAAATCCACTCAAGTGAATTATAACATCATAAAACTGGAGCAACAAGTCTAGACTGTGTAAACAAATCTTTGTTTTGATGTTAGTGACTGATAAACCAGTGTAAGTTTAAAAATACCATTTGGTTACTAGTGCTAAGAACCACTGATAACTGCCTAGAGACTTGTGAACATTTACATAGTATGAAGCATTTTTTGACAGATACTCCAGTTCAGGAAAATGTTACAGCTTGTTCTTGAGTCCCACAAAAGACAAAGCACATCCTTTCCTAAATCAGGGCCGGAGAGACTGTCTCATTCCATCTCCCATTCACAATCACATAATGTCTCTGTACCAACTCAAAACATGTATACATGGAAAAAAGTGTGTGATCCATTATGAGCAGTTACGGATAAATGTTTCTGTCCTTTCTGAAATAAATTAATCTTCCTGTGTGCATTTGTTCTTCATTTCATCTGCTTCTCTCATCTAACTTTCCCTTTTCCAGCTTTCTCTGTTTCAGCAGAGTTTCACGGTTCAGCTGAGATCAGAAGTTGGCCCAGCATGTGTTTGCAAATTTTGTTATATCTGTCTTCACATGGGTTTTTCAGTTGGTTGTTCTGTTGTTTTTTTCTTTTTAAAATCTGTTTCTCTAAAAAAAGATGCAAGTTCCAGGCCTTCTGGTCTCCCTTTTGAGAGAAGTCATAACATTTTCCCCTATGGGTGGTCAAGTGAGGAGGGCAGTGTTAATAGAATCCTCACTGATGGAGCCTCTTTGAGCTCAGTAATCCATTCAGCTTCCAGTTTTGTGGGCAATGCCTGCACAATAGCCAGATACGTTTTGGTACCTGTAAGTGGGGCCTTTGTAAGGCAGAGATTGAAGGTCTTAAGCCTCTCTCAGCTCCTGCTCTAGCACTCCACTCCAGAGTGAACTTTGTACCTCATCAAGTACTTTGAATATACTCTTGAGAGTATGGCCAGATATGGCAGTTTTATTTGTTTTACTTAAGTACTCATACCCTGTTCATGTATGTGTGAATACAAACATGCATCAAAGTAGATTAAAAAAGTAATGCCATTCATAACAGAACAAAGCTTCTGCATCAGTGGTTTTATGACATTTCTAAATCAAACACTTCTGTATGGTTTAAATCTATATGAAAAGCAACTAGTTTGTTTATTTTCTTCATCTGCTGTGAGGGCATCTTCAATATAAAGAAAAATGTAGCAAAACCAAATGTGTCATGATTCACTTGGAAAATTATTTAAAGCTTCTGAAGGGTCATGCATTTCTGCCCTGCTTGACTGTTCTGGCTAAAATTTTCAGCGGTTCTTCACTGCACAAAGTGACATTTGAGAACAGTCGTAGGTTTGTAGAGCAACTAGATGTGTTGAAGTACTGAACACATACAACAGTCATTGGCAAAGCCATAACTCTTACCAGTGCACCTGGAAAGCAGAAAGTTTTCCAGAGCAACTGAGGGACACAATTCTACTCTTCAGACTGCTACTGAAAATACAGAGTAACTCCACTTAAAATCAGTAAAATTGTATAGCAGAGTAATATAAAAATTAGTCATCGGTTTCTAGACACTGTTTTTTTTCAGTTTTAAGTGTAAAACCATTAAAAAACCCCAGTCCAACCATCTTTGAATCACAGAATCACAGAACATTAGGGATTGGAAGTGACCTCGAAAGGCCATCCAGTCTAATCCCCCTGCCACAGCAGGATCACCTAGATCAAGTCACACAGGAACACATCCTGGTGAGTTTGAAATGTCTCCAGAGAAGGAGACTCCACAACCACTCTGGGCAGCCTGTTCCAGTGCTCCGTCAACCTCACAGGGAAGAAGTTCCTTCTCATATTTATATGGAACCTCCTATGTTCCAGCTTACACCCTTGCCCCTTGTCCTATCACTAGATGACATTGAGAAGATCCTGGCTCCACCCTCCTGACACCCACCCTTCACATATTTATAGACATTAATGAGGTCACCTCTCAGCTGAAGCCTACAACCCTTTTGTTTCTTGCCTGACCTCACTGACCCTTCCTTCAGCCAGTTGGCTCCCAGTTCATCCAATTCTCTCACAGGCATCTAGTGCTCTTTTCATTTTGGCATTTACTTCATTACTTTCAATTGCTACTTTTTATCCTCTGTTGTCCAGCATTTACACCTTCTGAATTTGCTTCCGTGGGCTTTCTCTTCCTTGTTGTTACGGACAGACCTTTATCAACAGAGAGAGAAGTAGGGTCCCTGTTTTGAGTTTGTATACTTAGTCTAGAACATTTTTGAGTTACCATTACTGTTCTGACCCTGGTATTTGTAGCTTGGCTTGGCTGCACAACCCAGCTAGTTATCACCAGGAACTGGGGGCATTCTGACCATGGTGTGTGGGGCAAGAGGCTTCAGAGATTGTAACTACTTGAAAACCAGAGTTTTAAAATTATGTGTGAAATGCATTTTTTTAAAAGTCCTTCACAAAGACAGCCAAAAGGGTTCCTGGCAGGACTGACCTTTCCCCTGCCACGTTTTCTGTACATGCTTTAAAGAATTAAACAAATTGCATGCAAAAAATTTATCTCAGTATTTTTACATGAGCAAAACGTATTTTTCCCTAACTTTCTTCTTCTCAAAAACAACCAAACCGTGACTCTTGAAATTTAAAAACATATTAAAAACAACATCCTGGAGCAAACAGCAGGCAGGGAAAATTTCAACTGAACTTGTAAAAGCTTAACTAAATTATAACAGAGCCTTATAACATTAAAAGTCCAAAAGTCTATTAATAAAGGTGAAGCAAATCCAGTATTTCTGTGGAGGGTTGATTAGGGAATGAATAGCATCACAGGAAGAACAAATGGAAAGAAATGAATGGTGGATAGCAAATATGAGGCACACACATGCTATGGGAGCTCTAGAAACATTCAGAACGCATTTCCGTCTGCTTTCCTTATATATTCTTTCCTAATAGAAAGAAATGCTAGAGGCAGATTCAATAATCTTTAACTGCATCTTTCTTACAGTATGAAAGACATTGAACACACTGGAGTGTATTGCAAAGTGATGATAAAGTGAGGAATGCTCTCCAACTCTTTCCATGAGTGAGGAATAATATCTTGGGTGATCTTTGGACTTTGTCATTCCAGCACGATATATCTGTAAACCAGGCAGTTAACTGTGGCAGCCGTTCCCATTAGAGTGGTGTAACATCCCATTCCTCCCATCCATTGCAAAGAAAACTCAGGGGGTTGTGGAGTTTCTTTCTCTGGAGATGCTTAAAACCCACCTGGACATGTTCCTGTGCAACTGGATCTAGGTGATCCTGCTCTGGCAGGGCGATTGGATTGGGTGATCTTTCAAGGTCCCTTCCCATCACTAATGTTCTGTGAGAGAAAACTATATGTAAATCAAGCTTTCTGATGCACTGTATCACTATTATATCTCTACATATATAGTAGATGGATAATACTGCTCTTGTAAATCTGGGCCATGGCACAGATGAAGTTTTCTGAAACCCTCCCTTGAACTTGGTTTTCTGATGTGTGTCACCCACAGTGGATATATCCTTTTTATTCTTTATTTAGCTTGGAAAAGTGGAGACTGAGGGGTGACCTCATTAATGTCTGTAAATATTTGAAGGGTGGGTGTCAGGAGGATGGAGCCAGGCTCTTCTCAATGTCATCTAGTGATAGGACAAGGGGCAATGGTTGCAAGCTGGAACATAGGAGGTTCCACATCAATCTGAGGAGGAACTTCTTCCCTGTGAGGGTGACGGAGCACTGGAACAGGCTGCCCAGGGGGGTTGTGGAGTCTCCTCCACTGGAGATGTTCAAGACCCGCCTGGATGTGTTCCTGTGTGACTTAGTCTAGGTGATCCTGCTGTGTCAGGGGGATTGGAGTAGATGAGGTCCAATCCCTAATGATTGCTCTTTCAAGGTCCCTTCCAATCCCTAATGATTCTATGATTCTTGCTGAAACATGAGGAACAGATTCCCTTTCTTCTCTCTCCAAAAGATAGCTAGAAATTCACACAGAACTTCAGGACCCAGCTGGAGTTCTTTGTCTAGCAGCTTACAGGTAGTCTTTCTTTCTGAGAAGTAATGTGTGTAAGCCACAAACCATTTGCAATGGTCTATACTGTTTCCACAATGGTGTGTGAAAGGTCATCAGTCCCTGAGGCCATCTGTCCAGAGCCTACCAAACTCACTGAATTTCCCTGTTTCTGGGACCTGATCCATAGGATTTGAGAGTAACTCTTTACACAGATTCTTGGTCTCTCCTGTTAGCTGTCTGCAGTGCATATGATTCATATGGACCTGCATCTCTAGGAATGAGACACTTTGGCTTTCTCATTAGGCAGTTGTTGGGTAGAATAAAATAAACTGGAACAGCTGTATATCTTTCTCACCTATTCTTGGAAAAGCTATTTGTGTCTTTAGGGAGGTATCAAGCTGATCCCTTCCAACCATTCTGTTCTGTCAGCCAAATTTGTTCCCTTATCCTGTACTCTGGGTTTTCCCCCAGAACCTGGAGATGTATTTTAATAGGAACAAAAAAAAAAAGCAGTAATTGAAGACTGTGCAAGCAACTGTAAATCCAGCTGACACTCAGAATAGACACTAGTGCAACTTTCAGTATTTTCAGCAGTAGTGAGTGAAAACACACAACAGTAGAAAAAATGAGTGAGTTTATCTTCTTCTATTGCAACAGAAAGGAACAAGACCCGGGCCACACAAGGTACAGTCCTTTAGACATTGTCAGTCTGAAAGCCTGTATGAAAACTGGGGTTTAGTGGTATGCCAAATGCAAAATATCCTGACTAAAAAGCGCAGAGAAGCATACTCCAAATAAAGGAATGTTTGTGTGTTTAATTCCCTGAGAATATTTTTCTAGGTTTGAGCCTAATTTTTCTTCTAATATACTTTTACCCAAAAAGCTTAATTTAATTTTATCCTGTTTCTTTAACATGAAACAGGGAAAGCATCATAATATTTTCCCACTTGCTAAGATTTGCTTTCCCAAATATGCCATTTATTGAATCAGGCAAAGCCAGATGACTTTCTAGTTGGATGGAAGACGTGACAGATATGTCTTCAGAAGCTCCTTGGTGAATCACAGAATCATACAGTCATAGAATCATAGAATCATTACGAACTGGAAGGGACCTCGAAACATCATCTAGTCTGATCACCTAGACTAAGTCACACAGGAACACATCCAGGCGGGCCTTAAACATCTCCAGTGGAGGAGACTCCACAACCCCCCTGGGCAGCCTGTTCCAGTGCTCCGTCACCCTCACAGGGAAGAAGTTCCTCCTCAGATTGATGTGGAACCTCCTATGTTCCAGCTTGCAACCATTGCCCCTTGTCCTATCACTAGATGACATTGAGAAGAGCCTGGCTCCATCCTCCTGACACCCACCCTTCAAATATTTACAGACATTAATGAGGTCAACCCTCAGTCTCCTCTTCTCCAAGCTGAAGAGACTCAGCTCCCTCAGCCTCTCCTCATAAGGGCTCAGATCCTTTCAATCCTACATAATCTAGCATGTGGAGTGTTGGTGGGAGAGAAAATGGTGCTCTAAAGAGTTTTTATAAAAGAAGAAAACTTCTTTAAAAGTTGTCACTAGGTAGATGTGCTACTGGCCCCAACCAGACGTGACGCTATACTTTTCAACCCATCTTCCAGCCAAGACATGTTCATGTGGAACATCTTCCTAATGAGGGAGCTGAGTCTCTTCAGCTTGGAAAAAAGGAGACTGCGAGATGACCTCATTACTGTTTATAAATATGGAAAGGGTGGGTGTCAGGAGGATGGAGCCAGGCTCTGCTCTGTGGTATTCAGTGATAGGACAAGGGGCAATGGGTGTAAGCTGGAACAGAGGAGGTTCCACATCTATGTGAGAAAGAACTTCTTCCCAGTGAGGGTGACAGAGCACTGGAACAGGCTGCCTATGGGGGTTGTGGAGTCTTCTTCTCTGGAGATGTTTAAATCCTTCCTGGACATGTTCCTGTGCAACTTGATCTAGGGGATCCTGCTGTGGCAGGGGGACTGGGCTTGATCTTTCAAGGTCCCTTCCAGTCCCTAATGTTCTATGATTCTGTGATTACCTGCTGACTTATTTACACTGTGTTTATTCTTGTTTTCTACAACTGGACATGTCCTCGCAGAAGACTATGTGTACTGCATATCAGTCAGTCAAGGGTTTTTTCCATTCTCAATTGGAAAACTACATTCTCTGTGAAAAATTTGAGGTTTATTTTCAACCTGGTCTAATTCTGATTTCACTGTGTTTTATGTTGTACAAAAGAAAAAAATCCCAAGGAACGTCAGGAGGCCTACACAGTCATTATTAGTGGTGACTACCATTTCAAGAACTGATATCCCTAAAGACTAATTTTTATTTTACTCAAGGAGAAGAGTCAGGGAAAAGGACTATGGTCATTACTTTTAAAAACCCCAACAGCACAGTATTTTAAGCAAAAATTATCATATAGATTTGTAGCATTGATTATCAAATTATTAATATCTCTGCTTGTTTCTTCCCAAACTAAAAATAGAAAAGAGTTTCTGTTTTCTGTGTTTCACATCCTTTTAAAGCCTGAGGCCTTCCTTTTGGTTTCACTTATATTTGGAGTTTTCTGTAGCAGGCTAATTTAAAGCAATAGGTCACATTCACCTCTGCGCACCAGGAACAGCAAGCAGCCATTAATCCAGGACAGCTTGTGATTTAACCCAGATTTACAGCTGCATATTGTCAGTGGACATCCCCTCTCAGCTTGGTTGTGCTGCTGCAGTGTTTTTCAAAGTGAAGGTCATGGTCCCCTTCAGGGCTGTGGAAATGATCAAAGAGTGGGTTGTAAGTTGCAGGAGAAGTGGAGTTAATCACTAGCAGCCCCAGCTGTGGTTCCACTGGTTTTGCTTTGACTGTGGGTGGTGTAAGCCGTCATCCTGTCCTTCCTCTTGGCTGTCAGCTCCTCTTCTGCCCCTGGGTGGCTCCAGCGTGTGTCTGTGGAGCCATACCACCGTGACCCACATCAAGGGGTCCACCTGGCTGATGAAATGCTCTGCCAAGCAAAGGTGCTCTATCATGGCCAGATCTGTTTCCAGGCCAAATCCACTGTGCACACACATAATGTAAAAGTGTTTGTTGGCTTCATGCAGGCTGTAGCACAGAGTAAGAACAGGCAGCTCTGCAGAAGGGAGTACAAAAGCTGTGGACACCAGTTTAAGCGATACAATCACCAGTGCATGCATGTAGTGTCACATCATTCAGGGTTGGGAAAGAGGAGGCTGTAACTATTGCTGCAGTTTTCAGACTAGCCAGGAATCTACAAACTGACTTTAACTTCAGAGAGTTTGTCTGCATGGAAGATGTAAGCACTGAACTAACACAACGTGTGCGAGCAGCTCTTCTGGGTCAGACCAATGTTCTTATTAGTGCTGTATCCTGCCTGACTCTAGAGCCAAGAAGTGTACAAAAAAAGCAGTGATACTTGGTGATATCTCAAATGCCCTTCCTGCTGCCAGCCACTTGCAGCTCAAGGGCTTTCTGAGCTGGTTAAGTGTAGCAATCCTCAGTGGATTTATCTCCTGTGAATTTCTATTTCCCATGAATATATGTCAAATTTTAGTATCTCCAGTGTCAAAACTCATTTAATGCCTTCAAGTTGCTTGGAGAAGAGGAGGAACCCAGGTAACATTCTTAGCTGCTTTCCAATATTTGAAGGGGGGCTACAAGAAAGCTGGGGTAGGGCTTTTTACATGATGTGTAGTGAGATGACAAGGAGAAAGGATTACAAACTTGAATAGGGGAGATACAGGCTGGACATGAGGAACAAATTCTATCGTGTTAGGGTGGTGAGCTGCTGGAACAGGTTGCCCAAGGAAGTTGTAGCTGCCCCATCCATGGAAGTGTTGAAGGCCAGGTTGACTGGGACCCTGAGTAAAGGTAGTCCCTGCCTCTGCAGGGGGGTTGGAACTACATGATCTTTAAGATCCCTTCCCTGGCCATTCTATGATCACCAAGTCCTTGTTTCTCTGTCCTGGAGAAAATGAGCTGCAGCTCACTCATATAGTCACACCAAGATTGCCACCATTCCAGAAGATTAAAGAAAACTCTTTTTCTTCAAAAGAAGTATCCTATTCAATGTGTGCATGAGTAGTTTCTTCAAGAATCTAAGAGACCAGATCCTTCAGCTTGCTGAGCATGATTTTCTCTTTACAGACTTCAATGGCAGCAAATTGCAGTTGAATTTAACTTTGTAAGTGGTCATCTACTGGCTTGTAACATCTGCATTTGCTGCTGGGAGTGTTTTGGGGGAGGGAACTGAAGAGTAATAAACAATGATTCACTCTATGTATATCATCACAAAACCAAAAGTGAATAGCATGGATTGGCATATGGTAAGTAATTTGTTAGCTAAACAGTGGCAGAGCTCTCTGGTCATCGGTCAAATATTTCACTATCCAGAATTCAGTATTTGATTTCTGCTCATTGGATCAAAGCCCTGCCAACTTACATTCTGCCAAAGATTCATCAAGTTTTTGTGCTGTCCACATCTTACAAACAAGCTGTAAAATTCTTCATTCTGCAGCAATTGTCTCTTTCTGAGGATGGCTGTGAACCTGGTAGGTACACAGTTCAAGCATGAACACTGTCCTATGTGGATTCTTGATTTAGTCTACTAAGTATTGTGTGCAATATTCAGCAGAATGTGTGCAAGATTTCCTTCTGGTAACTTCACACCATAGCTTCTATTCCAAGCTCAGAGTAGCAAAAATGCCCCCTTCAGCAGCTCATTTATTTTCTCCTACTCTATCTGTCTAATGCTGTGAATAGCAGCAGTAGCCTACAGTTACACTTACTTGGGAAAGCTCAGAAATACCAAAATTATGATTTCTAAGTGCATCTGAGCTGTGACATGATAGATGTGAGCGTACAATGAGTTCCAAAGAGGAAACATGTACTGTAACCTCCATGTTAGAAGATGGAGCTCAGTCCCACACACCTGCTTGCTCACTTCCCTCCAGCAGGACAAAGAAGAGAAGTGGGAGGGCAAAAGTGAGAAAATGTGTGGGTTGAGATGAAGGCAGTATAATAATAAAGACAGTTGTGTGTGCAAGCAAAGCAAAACAAGGAACTCATTCACTGCTCCTCATCAGCAGGCAGATGTTCAGCCATCTCCAGGAATGAAGGGCTTCATCATGTGTGACAATGACTTGGGAACACAAATGTCCTCCCTTTCTCTTTCTTCCCTCAGCTTTTATTGATGAGCATCATGTCATATGGCCTGGGATACCCCTTCAGCTGTCCCAGCTCTCTCCTCTTTTGCACACCATCAGCCTCCTCACTGGGTTAAGAAGCAGAAAAGGTCTTGATGCTGCATAAGCACTGTTCAGCAATAGTTAAAATGTCCTGAGTTCTTAACACTGCTTTCATCACAAATCCAAACCACAGGACCATAGAATCCAAGATGAAGAAAATTCAGTAATGATAAGGTTGGAAAAGACCTTAAAGATCATCCAGTCCAACCTAATCCAAATAAACCCAGTAATCCTAACATCTAACATCTAGATCATGCCACTCAGCACCTCATCCAGCCTAACCTTGAACACCTCCAGGGACAGTGACTCAACCACCTCCGTGGGCGGCCCATTCCAAGACTGGATCACTCTGTCAGTGAAAAATCTTTTCCTAATGTCAAGTCTAAACCTTCCCTGATGGAGCTTAAGACTATGACCCCTTGTCTTGTCTCCAGTGGCCAGGGAGAAAAGACCAACCTCTGTCTGACTACAACCACCTTTCAGATAGTTATAGACAGCGATAAGGTCACCCCTGAGCCTCCTCCTCTCCAGACTAAACAAACCCAGTTCCCTCAGCCTCTCCTCATAGGGCTTATTCTCCAGCCCCTTTACCACTCATGTTGCCCTTCTCTGGACTCGTTCCAGCACTTCAACATCCCCCTTAAACTGAGGGGCCCAGAACTGACCACAATACTCCAGGTGCAGTCTAACCAGTGCCGAATACAGGGGAAGGATAACCTCCCCTGACCTGCTGGCCACACCATTCGTGATGCAAGCCAGGATGCCATTGGCCCTCTTGGCCACCTGGGCACACTGCTGACTCAAGTTTGCTGTCCACTAACACCCCCAAGTCTCTCTCCACCTGAGAGACAGAACTTTCTAAGAAATCCAATCCCAGCCTGTATTCCAGTCAAAACCCTACAGAAATGACTAATTTTTCTCTGTGTACTGGGCTGGTTAGGCATTTTACATTGGATTTACACATTGTCACTTAGCAATGTTAGCATTTGACCATGGGAGATCAGTACATATCACAACCATTAAAGAGTTTGAGTTGGGTAAAAACCATGGAAGTATGAAGAGGTTATCTTCACTCCTTGTCTTTTGTCACCCAAATTACTAGCTGGCTTCCTCAGTTTCACCAATACTACCTATCAGTACTTGGAGAAAGGCTCCTGGAGGGATTGATCCAGAGCACTGATGCTCTGAACTGCTGTCAAAAGAGCTGTTCTTTCTGCTTCATCAGAGGGAGAAGATAGGAAGGTCTTTAGCTTGCTATTTCTGATGTATAGGATTGACTGGCTTTTTTCAAGCTTTTTCAGGGGTTTTAACTGACTGCACATCAGAGAGATTCAGTCTCCATGTTTATTTTCAAAATTGTACGTTTCCAATAAGATACATCTGAATTTAATCTGTGTTGTACTTCTGCAATTAATGTCTCTTTGTGTAATTGATACAAAACACACTTCAGCAAGACACCTCAGAGTTCTGTGGTACTGCTCTTAATTAGTGTAGCGACAGTGGGATAAGGAACAGGATGAGAACTAGAAGGATCCAATTTCCCTTTCCAGACCCGTTGCTAACCTGCTGGAGGTTGCTCTACTCCCAGTGCTCATTTTGGCTTTCTGGTTTGTAGAATTTGGGTAAGAGAAACATAACCGTAACCCTCAGTGAAATGTATTGATGGAAAATTATTAGTACACTTCCTAAAGATGATGTCTTCCCAGAATCACAGAATGACAGAACATTAGGGATAGGAAGGGACCTAGTAAGATCACCTAGACCAAGTAGCATAGGAACACATCCAGGCGGGCAAATGTTTCCAGAGAAGGAGACTCCACAACCCCCCTGAACAGCCTGTTCCAGTGCTCCGTCACCCTCACCGTGAAGAAGTTCCTTCTCATATTTATATAAAACCTCTTCTGTTCCAGTTTACATCCATTGTCACTAGATAACATCGAGAAGAGCCTGCCTTCATCCTCCTGACACTCACCCTTCAAATACTTACAGACATCAGTTTCCTCTTCTCCAAGCTAAAGAGACCCAGCAACCTCAACCTATCCTCATAAGGGAGGTGCTACACTTCCTTCATCATTTGCGTTGCTCTCTGCTGGACTCCCTCCAGCAGCTGCACATCCCTCTTGAACTGAGGGGCCCAGAACTGGACACAATACTCCAGATTTGGGATCACTAGGGCAGAGTAGAGGGGGATGAGAACTTCTCTCCATCTGCTAACCACTGCCCTTCTGATCCACCCCAGGATGCTGTTGGCCCTCTTGGCCACAAGGGCACATTGCTGGTTCATGGTCATCCTGCTGGCCACCAGGACCCCCACATCCCTTCCTCCTACTCTACACTCCAACAGGTCAGTTCCCAACCTATATTGGTACCTGAGGTTGTTCTTGCCCAGATGCAAAACTCTACACTTACCCTTGTTCTATTTCATTAAATTTCTTTCCACCCAGCTCTATAGCCTGTCCAGGTCTCACTAAATGGCAGCACAGCCTGCAGGGGTGTCATCCACCACCCAGCTTTGTGTCATCAGCAAACTTGCTGACAGTACTCTGTAAGAACTCATCCACGTCATCAGTGAATAGACTGAATAGTACTGGCGCCAGCACCAACCCCTGGGGCACTCCACTAGATACAGGCCTCCAACTGGACTCTGTCCCATTGACCACCACTCTCTGGCTTCAATCCTGCAGCCAGTTCATGATCCACCTCACTACCCAATCATCCAGTCCACACTGCCTCATCTCGAATGCAAGGGTCCTGAGATCATGTCAAATGCTTTACTGAAGTCAAACCAGACCACATCCACCACTCTGCCATCATCTATTTAGCTGGTTATACCCTCATAAAAGACTGTCACGTTGGTCAAGCATGACTTTCCTTTGGTGAAGCCTAGGATAAATTGTTCCATCACTTTTCCTGGAGGTGAGGCTGATTGGTCTATAGTTACTTGGGTCCTTCTTCTGACTGGCTGTTCTTATCAGACTGGCTGTCTTCCAATAGGTGCTTATATCTATTACTCAGTGTCAACTGGGGAGGTGAGGCAGGCAAGGGTGGTAATCGCCTTCTGCCATGACTCTGCACTTAGCTCCACTCACCCCTTTTAATTGGGTTTTTGTCCTCCACCTAAGAACTATAGGATACAGGGCCCCCCTGAATCTGGCTNTCTTCTGACTGGCTGTTCTTATCAGACTGGCTGTCTTCCAATAGGTGCTTATATCTATTACTCAGTGTCAACTGGGGAGGTGAGGCAGGCAAGGGTGGTAATCGCCTTCTGCCATGACTCTGCACTTAGCTCCACTCACCCCTTTTAATTGGGTTTTTGTCCTCCACCTAAGAACTATAGGATACAGGGCCCCCCTGAATCTGGCTCTTATTTAGCCATTGTCCAGACTGCTGAGCCTGGCTCCACCTGTCTACTTCTATTTCAGCCTCTCTAGTTCTCCTGAGCCTTTCTAGTTCAGCTTGCAGCCTTTCAACCTCATCTTGCAACTGTGCCTCCTGCCTGGTCTAGCAGATAATCTACCTGCTCGCACCATACACAGTCAGGAAAACTTTAAAAAGTGCTACATTCCTGGCAGCCTGTCACTTACACAGCCTCATCTTGTTGGGGGATCTTTGTTTGGGTTCCCACATCCATGAGTTTTCTTGTTCAGGGAACTTCCATATCACCCAGAAACCTCCATAAAATAGCATTCAGGGACTGGCACTCTCGCTGCTGCTTGTGGTCTGAGCGCGACTTCCGGTTTCACCTGCCTTAAAGAGCTTCAGCTCTGCACCCCCTGCGGTGTTTGCCTGGCGTACCCAACCTCAGTGTCTGCTTCCCTTCTACCCCAAGCTTTCCCATTCAGAGAACCCCCAGATCACCTAGAAAGCTCGATAAAATAGCGTTTGGGGACTGGTACTCTCGCTGCTGTGTGCAGTCTGAGCGCGACTTCCTGTTTTTGGAAGACTTGCCAGTCTTTTTTTCTTTCAGACTTGCCATATTCATGCTGTCCCACTTGAAGAGGTTGCTCTATGTGTGGGGAAAAATGGGTAGGAAAGGCTGAGATTTCTAGAATGCTTACTACTTCCTTGAGCCCTTATGAAGCAAGTGCACATGGTGCATCTCCTTCATCTCTTGCCCTAAGATGTGGAGTTTATACTTCATTTACAAACCATTAAAAAACCCACAAAGAATCAAAGCAGCAGACATGCAGTTTGTCTGAGAGAACTGGGAAACAAGAACACTTTTTCTCAAGTCTGATTATCTTAATTTTACTTGCATAATTAAGAGAGAAAGCAAGTTTTCAAAAGGAATTCTTTGGAATCAAATTAGATGCAGGGTGTGTCATTCATCTGAGATGTAGAGACTTGTAATGGGTTCCAGACCACAATTTAAGATAAAGGAAAAGAAAAGCAAAGCAGTGAGGTCTCGATGACATCTCAAATAAATTTGCCGGACAATGGATAGCTAGGGAAACAGGAAAAAGGTTTATTAACTCTCTAAGTGTATACAGAAAGGAAGAAAAGGTTAAGCAGGTTAGTGCACAAGCTAGAAACTACGTCACAAATGCCATCACATATTCTGAGAAAAATACAATGGGAGGTCACTATCGTTTGGGCCTTGGGTCTTCTTTCACATTAGAGATCTGGGGGAAAAGAGCACGTCAGTCAAGCAGAGATGAGTACCACCGCCCTCTCTGTTATTCATGCATCACCCCTGTCTGTGATACAGGGGCACCCAGGCTGTTTGCAGACTGGTGAATTCTTCAGTTCTTCAGCGTAGCTTCTCNCGAAGGGCTGCTCTGTGGGGGGGTGGTGATGGCAAATCTGCACCAAAGTCTTATTCCTCTGGTCCATGGCCAGGATCATGCGGCGTCAGGTCTGGGCCAGTGGCGCGCTGTGGTGCAGCGGGGCTGCAGTCCTCTGGGAGCCGCCGAAAGCTGAGGCAAGTCGTGGCCAGTGCCGGGCCGGGGCTGGCACCGTGAGGGGCCATCAACCTCCACCCTGCCATTTACAGGAGTGGAGCAGACCCGGTAAGCCCCCTCCCTCCCGTTTCCAGCAGGGAAAATTGTGGAGGGAGCTGCTGGAAGCCATGGCCAAGCTGCATTCCCCACCCCCACCGCCCCAGGAACGGGCGGTGGGGGGGGGGCTTGGTTGAGAACCCACAGCAAACAAAGAGCCCGCTCCATTTTTATAGGCTGACCTAGCCATGCCCTTCCAGGGTAGGTCTCTAGACAAGCGCTTCCGGGGCAGGTCCCAGGACACTGTCACCTTCCCCAGGACAGGTAACTGGGGGGAGGGGTCCTCGAGATTAACATTACTTTTTGTTCTTCATGAAAGCACAACTTCTGCACACCTGAAAATTCTGGTAATTTTCAAACTACAACAAAACTTCTGGATTTATTTAGGAAAACTTTGCCTTAAAGGGAATTCCTCAGAAGAAAGCCATTAAATGTCATTTAAGGAAAAAAAGCATATTGTGGCAGAAATGATGAAATGTGATTGTGAAATCTATAGCTTTCTCTCCTGGATTTATTTTTTCTTATTGAACCTCTCCAGAGGCCTGGATGTATACTGAACAGCAATGGATCTTCTTACTGAAATGTGGGAAAGGTTTTAATGGTTTTGGGTGTGGGAAAATACCTATCAAAAAGGGCAACATTTTGCTGCTCAAATCAGTTCTGATCTGACTCAAACTCCCAAAGGTGAAAAATAAGTGTATTGGAAGCCCACAAAAGCCAATAGCAATCTTTCATTTTATGTTATTGACCTTTAACATTGACTTTGAGGTTGAAATTCCTAACTTCAACAGTTCTGGGGTGAAGTCCACATAAAAGTGTTTACTACCTCTGGAGCATTTGTTCAAAAAATGGGGAGCTTTGCTGTATTTGCTGCATACCAAATCCATTGGCAAAGTGGAACCAGAACTCAAACAACTTTACATTGGATCAAACATATTTATTGATTAGACTAATTGGAGCAATTCTAGCAAATGCTCCCAACTGTTAAGAGAAGGGAGCAACTTAGGTTCATGGATTCACTTGGGGTCAAATTAAGGAAACTTACACCATAGGTCCACATAAAAGTCAAAGTTTACTGAAATTATCAGATTCTGAACCAGAAGGCACAGAAATTGTTAAAGTTACTAGATGCCCAACTCAGGGAGTAGAGCACAGAAAGAGGGGGAAAAGGAGAGAAAAGAGTTAAGAGGTCAGATCACCACTCAGGCCTGTAGGCTCTGACCCCCCAACCTTGCTTGTCAGCTCCACAGATCTCTGGAGAAACTCCTTAGTTTCTCTGGCTATCTTCCCAGTCAGTTTCAGCTTCATGAATGAGGGAGAAGGTGGTGGTGATTATGGGTGATCAGTCCCTTTTCACTTCCTCAGCACTGCAGATTTCTTGATGTCTCTAGTAGACTGACCTTGTGTCAGTCTCTTGTCCTGGCTGCAGACTGGGGAGGGCTGATGGTCACCCCATACCATTTGGATCCTTCCTTTTTATACTTGCTACCAGATGGTGGTTTTCTTCTTGCAGATGAAACATTGTTAAGCAAGTCCTTGAAAGAGGAAAATTCCTCATGTTCTCAGGCTCTGCAGATTCCATTCCCATATAGAGCACAGCCAGCTGCAGGATTCCTCCTGCTACCCTGGTCACAAGTTATCTTGCATTTGCTTACAAGTGTTTGAGCCATCTCACTTTTTGTTAATCAAAGCCTGACAATGCTTTCCTCTCTCATACCAAAATCTTGCAGACACTGATGGTTTTTTCCTTAATGTTTGGTTCTGCTTAGGGAACTTCTGCCCTCCCTCCACAGGGCTCTGTGCAGAGACACAGCATTTCACATGGCTACCTGCTCCTAACAGATCAGGACTCCTGGCTGTGCACTGGAGAAACACTGGGATCTTTTAAAAGGTGCTACTCTACCCTGTAACCAATTTTTTCTCCTTTTAGGGGTAGATATTTTTTGTTACATCCATTTTTGGTATCAAAACCGGAGACTGAATCACAGAATCACAGAATTATTGAGGAACAAAAAGACCTTTGAGCTCATCAGGCCCGGCACATGATCTAACATCACCACAGTCACTTGGACCAGGGCACAAGTGCCACATCCAGTCTTTTCTGAAACACCTCCAGCTATGGGGACTCCACCACAGCCCTGGACAGTCCATTCCAGTGTCTGATCACCCTTTCCACGAGGAAGGGCTTCCTAACATCCAACCTATTNATCATCCTTTCTGTGAAGAAAGGCTTCCTAACATCCAACCTAACCCTCTCCCAGTGCAGCTTCAGGCCCTGCCCTCTCATCCTGTCACTAGTTGCCTGGGAGAAGAGCCCAACCTCCACCTGACTACAACTTCCCTTCAGGGAGTTGGAGAGAGAGCGAGCATTCCCCTGAGTCTCCTCTTCTCCAGGCTTAACACCCCCCCCTCTGTCAGTCTCTCCTCATCAGACTTTCCCTTTAGTCCCTCCTCCAGCCTTGTTGCTCCTGTGGACCTGCTCCAGCCC
>VXBP01008604.1:8197-21933 GCA_013400115.1 Rhinopomastus cyanomelas
ACCCACTATCCCCAGCTAACCCCACATAATCCCCCTCTTCTCTTGACACCCCCAACCATTGACCCATGAACCCAAAAACCCTATAGACCCCATAGAAACCCTACTGACCCCACAGATCCCCCCACTTTCCACTGAGACCCCCAGAATCCCCTATCCTCAGCTAACCCCACACAATCCCCTTCTTCCCCTTGATACCCCCAACCCTACTGACCCATGAACCCACAAACCCTACTGACCCCACAGATGTCCCCTCTTCCCCTTGACACCCCCCAACCATGGACCCAGAACCTTCCAATCCTCATCTGACCCCATATAATCCCCCTTAACCCCCTCCCTCTAATCCCCTCAATCCCAGTAACCCCCATCCCAGTTGGCACCCACCCACCCGCGGGCACTTACTTGGGGGGGGTGACCACCAGGGTGTAGTAGGTGCCCTCTTGGGGCACAAACCCCACAGCCCGGACGGCCTTTTGGGATGAGGAGTTGTGGGGTGCCACCCCCAGATAGATAGGGAACCCCTTGGCATGGAGCTCTTTGCCCAGTTCGCCCAGTATCACCCCACTGAGGCCCTGGCCGCGCCAAGCGGGCACCGTGTAGCCGTGGGTCAAGCAGGCCAGTGGGTCCAGAAGGGTCCAGGCGACTGGGCGCCCCCGGGGTCCCAGTAAGCAGGCACTGGGCAGCGAACGGACCAGTGCCAGGAGGTACTGGTGGCTGCGGGCGTTGCCCCCCGATGCCCAGGTGGCGTTGAGCAGTGGGACGTGGCTCGGGGACAGTGGGCACAGGCGGAGGCCTGTGGGCATCCTGTCGGGGAGTGGGGTGGGAAGGGTGTGGGAGGCTGCCCCACCCAGGGACGACCACCCCGGCGTGGGGTTGGGGAGCCCAGTGCCACCCAGAGCTGTGCCCAGGGACCCAAGTGCCGCCCAAGGATGGGACTGGGGACTCTAGTGCCACCCATGGCTGTGCCCAGGGACCCCAGTGCCACCCAGATCGGTGCCCAGTGACCCCCCCCACAGCGCCAACCAGGGATGGAACTAGGGACCAGCTGGTGCCACCCAGAGCTGGGCTCAATGGCCCCCCAGTGCCACCTCGGGATGGGATTGGGGATCCCAGTGCCACCCAGAGCTGTGCCCAGGGACCCAAATACCACCCAGAACCGTACCCAGTGACCCTTCCCCAGTGCCACCCACTCACGGTGCCCGGGGCTGGGGTGGCCGGGGGCTCAGCAGCGCCTGGTACCGGTGGGTGTCCATCCGCAGCCCCTTGGCTTCGACCACCTCCCGGAGGGCCCCATAGACCCCGTCCTGCATCCCTGCACCAGCACCCTAAGACCTCCTGGCACGGGGTGGGGGGCACCCCAATAACCCCGCTCCACCCCATCCCAGTCTCACCATGCAGCTGGAAGGCCCAGTTCCAGTTGATGGCATCGGTGCCCCCCAGCAGTGCCCTCCAGGCGCCTTCGTCCCGATAAAACACCGTTGACTGGTTGGCATAGAAGTCCCCGGAGTCCCTGTTCTCCTGGCCGTGGGATGGGGTTTGGGGTCTCAGTGGGGACCCTAAAGGCCTTCATGAACCCCATAACCTGCCCTGCAATCTGTGATCCACCCCATAACCGACCCTAGAACGCATAACCCACCTTATAACACACAATCCAGCCTCCACCCCATAACACACCCCATAACCTACTCTACACCCCATAACCTACCCTACAACACACAATCCACCTTATAGCCCATAACACACCCCATAACCCACCCTCCACCCTATAACCCACCCCATAATATACCCTACAATCCCTAATCCACCCCATAACCCACCCTACACCCCATAACCCCAGCCGCACAGTGTGTGGGGTGGCTCCTGGCATCACCTCTGGGCGCAGGCGGGTCAGGACAACCCCGAAATGGGGCCAGGAGTCCACCAGCACCTCGTAACGGGCTGGGTTGCCCCGGGCCACCAACATCACCGTCCCCAAAACCTGCAGGACAGGGGCAGAGTTTGGGGTGGGGGGGCAACGGGATCCCATGGCAGCTGGGGCAGGATATGGGGTCAGAGGGTCCCTGAGGGTCTCCACCACCAGTGAGGCAGGATATGGGGTCAGATGGGTCCCCCAGTGTCCCCATAACCAGTAGCACTAGGTCAGAGGGTCTCAGGGGACCCTGGAGACCCCATCAACTATGGGAAGGGACAGAGGGCTGATCTCCCAGTATCCCCACCACTGGCAGGACGGGGAGGGGTGGCAGAGGAGCCCCCGGTGTGCCCAGGGGCCCCGTTACCGGTAGGGCAGCGGGCAGGGCCTTCCTTAGGGTCTCCTCCAGAAGCCGCAGCTGGGCCGGGCACGTCAGGGTCAGCATGATCCTATAACTGTGGAGCGGCCGGGGGGCGACACCGGGGAGCTGTAGGATTGAGCTCGTGCCCCCACAAACGCTGGCCCCATGCCCAGTAGGATGGACCCTGCCCGCTTCCCCCATCAGTGGGCACCCCCCCTACTCTGGGCAGGGGGCACCCACTGGCCCGTGACGGCCCCACAACGACCAGCCCCATCAAACCAGGGACTCGCTGGTGTCACCACCCCAAGACTGCTACAGGGTGAGTGTTGTGGGGACTGGGGACCACTGGGAGATGGGGTAGGGTCCCCACTATGGGGGGTCCCGACTCCCTACTATTGTGGGGTCTCTCTGTAGGGCCATGCAGATCCTGACCCTCCCGTCCCAGCTGCAGCGTCTGGAGGGGATCCTGAGGAGGAGTCTGCCTCTTGCTCTGCCGGTGACCCCAAAGACACCCCTGGCCTCATGGGGACCCCATTGTCACCCTGTGTCCTGATGGGAACCCCAAAGTCACTCTTGCCCTGTTGGGGACCCTAAAGTCATCCTTCACCTCATGGGGACCACATTGTCACCCCTGCCTTGATGGGGATCCTGAAGTCACCCATCAGCTGGTGGAGACCCCAATGTCACCCTTGTCCTGTTGGGGACCCCACTGTCACCCCTGACTTCGTGGGGACACCAAAGTCACCCCTGCTCTGTGCCCTAATGGGGACCCCAATGTTGCCCCTGTCCCAGTGTCACCTCCATCTCTTGCCCCCCCACTGATGGGGACACTGGTGTCACCTCCCCACACTGATCCCATCCCCCCCGCTAGCTGCTGCCCCATAACTGCCCCCCCAGGAGGGTCCCAAGTCCAGGCCAAGGGGCATCCGCTCCTGGGTGACACCCACTCCAGACAATCCCAGTCCAACTGGACTCTGCCCCCACCAGTTCCAGTCCAGTTTGACTCTGAGACAGACAATCCCCTCCCTGTCCCCATAAAAAGTCCACTCCTATTCCAGACCCCATAACCCACCCAACCCCATTCCAGACCCTATAAACATCCAATCTCATTCCAGACCCACATCCAACCCCATTCCACACCCCCTAATCCATCCAATCCCATTCTGGACCCCCGTAACCCCACAAACCTTCTTCCAGTCCCCCTCAAACCATCCCACCCCACCCCATCCCATAGCTGCCCTCCCCACCTCCTCGACTGAAGGGGATTTCACCCCGAACTCTTCCCCTTTCCCTCCAGGTTTATGGGGCCGTCCTAAACATCAACCGGGGCAACCCCGGCCACTTGGAGATCCTTGTGGACTCATGGCCTGATTTCGGGGCCGTGTTGGCCCGTCCCAGTGGACAGGTGGCTACTGGCGGCCACTGGCGGCTACAGGTGGCCATGGGGGGGGGTAGGGGGTGCTGGTGGTAATGGGGCGAGCTCAGGCTCACGATCCCGTAGGTGCCGCGGGCCGACTGTTACAGGAACATGCAGGCGGCTTTTTATCGGGACCTGGGAGCCTACAGGGCCCTACTGGAGACCCCGGGGTGTCAGCGCTGGGATGCAGCCTTCTACATCTTTGGTGCTACTGGGAGGCACTGGGGGGCACTGGGGGGAATTAGAGGAAGGGATTTGGGGTGTTGTGGGTTGGACTTGGGGCAGTGGGACGGGGTCTGGGGTGTGGGATGATGGGGAGAGGTATGGGGGCAGTGGCAGGGAGGATCCACACCCCCAGCCTGGACCCCGGCGTTAGGGTGGCACCGCTGCACCAGGACCACGTGGACCTCCTGAACGAGACCTGGCCCTACGGGGGCAACCAGCGCAGCCGCCAGTACCTGGCTGAACTGGTGGCCCAGTTCCCCAGTTTATGCCTGCAGGATGATACTGGGAGCCCTGTGAGCTGGGTGCTCAGAGACTGCTTTGGCACAGGTGCCCACGGCTACACGGTGCCCGCTCACCGGCGGCGGGGTTACATGAAGGCGGCGGTAGCCCTGGCGGCCAAGCGGGATCGGGATCGGGGGTTCCCCACTTTTGGGCACACGGCTACCAGGAACGTGGCCATGCAACGGCTCCAGGAGGAACTGGGCCACCAGCGGGCACCCAGTTTGTGCCAGTTTGTCCTCCACAACCCGAAAGTGGCCAAGGATGTGCCCTGAGAATCCTCTGACCCTATAAACCCTACAAGAGCCTAGAAATCCTCTAAGTCCTCTTCAAAAACTCTACAGCTCGAGACAGACAGCCCTGAGACTCTGACCCAACCCCACAGCGACGGGTGGAGTCTCTGCTGGCTGATACAGGGTTGTGTCGTCTACCCCATAATGGGACCACTGTTGTTGTAGGGGATGTTGGGGCCCCATGGGGGTCACCACAGCCATACTGGGCTATTTTGGGGTCCCCCAGGGAGGGCAGGAAGGCAAATTTTGCTGTGGGGTTGGGTTATGGGGACAGCTGGTGCCACAGCTGGGGGGTGGGGACAGCACTGGTGTCACCAGTTTGGGGGGACAACGGCCAGAGTGCTGACGGGGTGAGGCTTGTGGGGTGACGGGGATGAATTGAGGAGGGATGACTGGAATCACTGGGATGGGGGTGGTGGGGGAATATGGGGTGGCGTGGGTGACAGGGATCACCAGGACTGGGTCACAGAGTCTGGGGGTGCGGGGAACTGCTGGGGGCAGTGGTGACTGGGACGACTGGGATGGGGGCGACAGGAACATATGGGATGGGGTGACTGAGGCTACTGGGACATGGGTGACTGGGACCACCAGGATGTGGTTGACAGAGTCTGAGGGTGATGTGGGCAGCTGGGAAGAGGTGACTGGAACCACTGGGATGGGAGTGACAGTGCTCAGTTGAGGGGAACGTATGGGATGGGGTGACTAGGACCACTGGGATGGGGTAACACTGTCTAGGGGTGACTGGGAGCACCAAGGTGGGGGAGTGTTGTGACTGGGACCATAAAGGTGGGGGTGACATTGCCCAGTTCATGGGAACATATGGGATCCGGTGACTGGAATCACTGGGACGGGGGTGACAGCTTAGGAGTGCTGGGAATACAGGCGATGGGGTAACTGGGACCACTGGGATGGGGGTGACAGAGCTTAGGAGTGCTGGGAATACAGGCGATGGGGTAACTGGGACCACTGGGATGGGGGTGACAGAGCTTGGGGATGACTAGGACACCTGAAAGTGGAGCGACGCCACCACCCTCTCCCTGCCCCCAGCCCGGTTCAGCCCGGTTCAGCCCGGCTCGGCTCAGCCCAGCCCCCTTCCGCCCCGGGGCGGGGCAGGAGCCACTGGTTCCCAGTTGCCGCTTGCCACTTCCTAGTTCCCGTAGCCCCATGGCGAGGCACCGCCTTATCACCGACTCCTTCCCCCGGCGGCNCACGACCCTCCTCCCCAGGTATCACCCGCCTGCAGCGGTGGGAGCGGGCGCAGGCGCTGGGGCTGAAGCCCCCTCTCCCTGTCCTCGATGCCCTGCTGGAGTACCCCGATGACCCTATTGTCACCTACAGGTAAGGTGGGTGCGGGATTGGGGTGTGGGGGGGCTTGTATCCCCCACCACGGGCACCCTGTGGGCACCACTGACACTGCCTTACGTTGTGCCCCACAGCCTCTGGCACGAGTACGGGTTCTGAGCTGCCGCACCCCACAGCGAGGACATTTTAGGGTGGGGGAACCCCTCCAGACCCCGCTGCCCACCCACCCCAACCCCAGGCTTGGCTACAGCTGTGCCATGACCCCGGGGATTTGGGGTGGGGGCCTCTGGGTGCATTAAAAGCTGGTGTGAGTGAAGGAGGGGGCACTGCTGTATGTTGTCTAGAGTGGGGAGGGCTTATGGGGTGGGGGGAAAAAGGGGGCTGCAGACACCCCCTAGCAGATAGAGGGACCCTACCACTGCCCGGGGCAGCCAGGACAAGGCCTTTGGGGTTGCTGAGTGGGGATATGGGACATCCCATAGGGAGAGGGTCACAGGGTTTCCCAGTAGTTGGAACATCCCACTGTCCGGTGTCACCCCAATGTCACCAATTGGGATTGAAAATCAAAAGGGGTGGGTGGATGCTGGACCCTTCCCATTTGGAGGATGGATGAACCACAACTGGGACCCACGGAGCAGGTTGTAGAGAGAGAAAAGAAAGTGGAAGGGGAGCAAAAAAGACCCCCAAAAATCATATGAAGGGCAGCACAGGATGTAGATCTCCTGATATCGGGGTGGGTTGTGTCACTGGTGACCTCAGAGCACAGCTGACCCCACTCCAGACCATCTGGATCTTACCCTTCTGGGTGATGCGAAGAGCGTTGGAACGGTCGTTCAGCAGCGATCCTGTGGGATTCCTAAAAGGAAGAGCCATAGTCGGTTGATTTGCTGCACGTTGAGGCATTTAATCCTAAATAAATAATAAGATGATGTGCTTGTTCATTATTCAGCTGATCGATTCCTTAATTTATTAGCTCTTAATCAACAGAAATGCAATCATTTCTATCCCCAGCCTGCGAACGAGCGGCACAGAGTAGCTCCAGGGATGGGGAACAGGATGGGGTAAGGTGGGGTGCGTGCCCTTCTTATCTCCAAACCCACAGGCAGCACTAGGGCCACTGGCTCCACCTCATAGCCCTTATTGCGCTGTCACACCATGGGAAGGGGGGGTTCTGCAGGGCCTGGGGACAGCTCTCCAGTGGCTGAGGACACTCTCAGACCTCTCTAGGTCTGTGTGAAGATCCCAGCTCCATGGCTGTTCCTTCCCAGTCCTACAAGGTCAAGTTTAAAGGGGATAGGGGTAGGTCTGACCTGCACCCCCACTATGCAGTCCCCAAAGGGAAGTGATGCTGAACCAACCTGAGAGCTTTCCCACCAAGTGGGAAGGTAATAGTAGAGCAGTGGATGTGGTCTTGGAGGTGGTAGTGGAGCAGAGGTTTCCCAGGAGCCGTCAGTGAGCGCTGGCAGCCCAGAGAGCCAACTGTCCTGGGCTGCATCAACAGCAGTGATGGTTGGTTGAAGGAGGGGATTCTCCCCTTCTGCTCTGCACTGGTGAGACCCCACCTGCAGTACTGGGTCCAGTTCTGGAGTCCACAACATCAGAAGGACATATAGCTCCTGGAAGGGGTCTGGAGGATGGCAACTCAAGTGAGCAGAGGACACAGAGCTCCTGGAAGGTGTCCAGAGGAGAGCACCTGCCCTGCGATGACAGGCTGAGCAAGGTGGGGTTGTTCAGCCTGGAGGAGGCTCCCAGGTGAACTTTGAGCAGCTTTCCAGTCTCTGAAAGGGCCTACAAGAAAGTTGGGGGAGGGCTTTTGACAGAGGTGGTAGCGAGAGGACAAGGGGAAAGGGTTGCAGACTTGAGGAGGGGAGATGGAGGTTGGACATGAGGAACAAATTCTTTGCCGTGAGGGTGGGGAGATGCCTCCATCCTCTCTAAATACAACTCACGGTGACAGGGTCTTTCCTGAACGACTTTTGCAACAGATAAGCTCCCCCGCGCCAGCCTCAGAGGACTTTTGATCCGTTATTAAGCCATAAAAAAGCGCTAGGCCGCAGGGCCTAGGCCCCGTTCCCACAGCAATGGTGCATGGGGGCGCACTGCGCATGCGCTAGCCGCCCCAGCGCAAAGCACGACGGGGCTCGTAGTTCCCGCTTTATGCCGTGCAAGATGGCGGCCGAGACCCGTGTCCCTCCCACCCGCGGGCAGGGCCTGGGCTGCGGAGAGGTGGTGGCGGCGGTCGTTTCCACTCTTTATTGTCCGTGCTGCGCGCGGCAGGGCCCTACTCGGGAACGTGGCGCGGGGAGGGGAGTGAGCCGGGGCCTAAGTGCAGGCAGTGCAGGGGTGCAGGGTTGCCCTTTGGCCACGCCCCTTCCCCGCGGCACCAGGACGAGGCTCTGCCTCACCGCCCCCCCCGCTGCCATTAAGGGGAGGTGAGTTGGTGGGCGTGGTCAGCGCCAAGGACTGACGCTGACTGGCTGTCTGCGGACGTGGGGGCGGGGCCTCCATCCACGCTGTCCTGCCGCGGCAGCCGGCGGGGCCGGGATGAGGGTCGCGGTGTTGGGGTAGGAGGGGGAGTCGCGCCCTCCGGACCCTCCACAGCCTCGAAGACCTATGGGAAGGGGAGAGGGGGTCAGTAAGGAGTCGGGACTCGCAGCCCGACCCCTCCCCATAATCAGCCCTGCCTCACCTCTCCAGAGAGGGGGTCCCCGGGGGGCTCGAGGGTCTCCAGCTGGCTGATGCTCCGCATGACGGCGCACAGCGAGATGCGGGGTCGGCGAGAGGTTCCTAGCAGCCCCGTCCCGCTCGGCGACTCGGGGGCTGGGGATGGAGCACCGCTCTCGTCCCCTGTGGCTGTGCTGGTATCTGGGACCTCCTCGGGCTGGGCTACCGGAGCTGCTGCCTTGGGCTCCCAGAGGCTGCTGTGGCGGCTGCTCACACGGAGCTGTCCGTCAGCCACTGGCTCCGCCCCTCGCACGTCTAGGGGTGGCTGCAGGAGCTCCACCCACCCTGCACATCTGGAAGCGGCTCTAGCAGCTCCACCCACCCTGCACATCTGGTCACACCATGCCCCATCCACCCTGCCCATCTGCATGTGGCTGTAGCTGCTCCATCCACCCTGCACATCTGGATACAGCACATCCCATCCACCCTGCACATCTGGATGTGGCTACAGGAGCTCCCTTCCCCCTGCACATCCAGACATCCCATGTCCCCAGCCCTGTGCTCACCTGGCTTGCAGGATGCCCTGGTAGAAGTCGAGCTGGCGCATGAAGCCAGGGTTGGGCACGACTCCAGGCCGGCAGTGCCGGACGTGCTGCAGCGCCCGCTCCAGCGGCCACCCGAACTCCTTCATGGCATAGGCCAGCACCGTGGCGGCCGAGCGGCTCAACCCCATGCGGCAGTGCACCAGTGCATGGCCCCCGCTGGCCCTGCAGGACCATCCTGTGGTGTCACCCAGCTCCTGGGGAGCCTCAGGTAGTCCCCAGAGCCATCTCCGTAGCCCCAAGTCTCCCCCCAGCCCATTGTTCCCCCATTCCCCAGTGTGACCCCATGGCCCAAATGGCTCCAAAGAACCCATGGCCCTAATGACCCCCCAGAACCCTGTGCATCATGGTTCCTCTGTCCTGAATGACCCCATATCCCCAGTGACCCCACAGACCCCACATCCCCAACGACCCCAAGAGCTCACAGTATCCCAAGTAACTCTTTACCTCACAATTCCCCTATCCCCATTGCTCCCCAAGTTCCCCAAGATCCTTTACCCCACACCAGCCAGGACCCCACACCCCCTGCAACCCCATAACTGACCGGACGTGGGAGAGGAACAGGAAGGTGTCGTTCCAGTGGGGCAGAAGCTGAGCCCCCTCCTCATCATCCACCCGCACGTTCATGTAGGAGAAGAGGGCTGGGAAGAAGTTGTCGATCTCCCGAGCCACGTTCAGGATGTGGGTGACCCTATAAGGGCCATCAGTAGGGTGGCACAGTGAGCACCTAGATTTGGGGTCCCCATCTTGTTGGGTACTTCTCAAAAATCTCCATAGAAACCCCAATGGGTATCTTGTGGTGACCCCACAGCTGCAACACCATGAGCTTTAGGGCCACCCCATTATAACACCCTAGATGACCTCAGGGACATCCTACTGGGACAGTCCAGGGTAACTCCACATCATCGCAGATGGCTACTCCAGCTGACCCCACACCGCCCTAAAAGTGACCCCACACCGCCCTAAAAGTGACCCCACACCGCCCTAAAAGTGACCCCACACCGCCCCAGGCTCACCTGTTCTGCTGCAGCTCCTCCAGGTTGGCTGCATTCCACTCTGAGCCCTGACGTGGTAGCAGTGGGATGTTGTAAGGGGTTGAAGACAACCCCACCCCACAACAACCCCACGCACCCCATTGCCCACCAGGTAGAGGTGCGGGAAGACCCTGGACGGCCGGTCCATCTGTGCCAGCACCAGCAGCATCTCATTGTCGATGAAGTCCTTGTGCTGGGCCAGGCTGTGCCCCGTGCGCCGCTCCAGCTCCTCCCGCACCTGGACACGGCTGTAGGGTCACGGGTGACCCCATCCCTGCCCCAAACCCCCCCTCCCCAAAGTGGTGGCACCCACCTCCTTGGAGGTGACGCTCTCCAGGTCAGCACTGGCCATCACTTCCCGCAGCAGTGCCCGCACCGCCTGCTCTGACAGCTCCGGTGTCCCTGGGCTGACAGGAGCATCACAGGGTCACCCTAAAAGTTCAATCTGCTCCCCCCAAAATGCAAACCCCACCTCGTCATGGCCCTCCAGAGACTGGGAGGGGCACCCAGTCCTTTTAAAAAGCAGCCCATTTTGCTAAGCACCACCCAGTCCCATTAAACCCCACCCACTCNGGCGGTGCCGGTACATACCCGCCGCTAGAGGGCGACGCTGGCCGCAGGGACTCCAGGCCGGCCATCGCCAGCCACTCGTTGAGGCAGCTCTGCTCCGAGCTCACGGCCCCCTCGTAGCCCCTGGCCCAGCCCAGCGCCAGCCCCCCGGGGATGTGGCCCCCGCTGGCGGCCGCCTCGCATGCACGGTGCAGCTCCTGCAGCACGGCCCTGCCCCACACACCCCACATGGGCATGGACCCCAGGCCCATGGGGCATGGTGGTGCCCACGTCCTTAACCCCACAGACCTCATCCCACCAAGACGGAACCCTGGTCCCGTATGGGCAATGAACCCCAGTTGCTCCCAGTGATGCCGACACCCCCCCATAACCATGGTGATGTCCCCAGTGATGCCCGCACCCTCTCTACGCTCAGTGATGCTCCAAGTGATGCCCGCATCTCCCATGGGATGCCCATGTCCCCAACACCCACAGTGATGGCCTCAGTGATGCCCGCTCCCCCATACCCTCAGTGATACCCACAGCCACCACACCCCCAGTGATGCCCCAGTGATGCCCACCTTCCCCCATAACCCCCAGTGATGCTCCCAGCGATGCCCATGTGCCCCACGGCCAAGCACTCACCACATGGTCTGCACAGAGATGGGCTTGAAGATGCGGGTCTGTCCCCCCGAGGTCACACTGAACCCCCTGAGCACCACAGGGTGAGGGTGGGCACCCCGAACCCACCCACTCCATCACCCTCCCACCCTCATAACTCCCCCCCTTACCCATCGCCGTCAAGGAAGACCTGGGTGTCGCTCCAGAGGGGCAGCACCATGCCCAGGGTGCAGCGGGTGGCTCTGGGGTGGGCAGAGGTCAGGGGGTGCAGGTGCCACCCCCTGATGCCTTTCCCCCCGCACCCTGCTCACCCTTCGTGGGCGAAGTCCACCCCCAGCAGCACCGTCTCCCCCTCAGATCCCGGCTCCTCGGGCCGAACCACCAGCAGGTACCGGACCCGCTGCGGCCGCGATGACTCCAGCCGCACGGCCTGGGGTGGGCATGGGGGTGGGCATGAGGGCCACTGGGCCAGTGTCACCCCATAAGGCCCCATCCTGCTGCAGCATCATCCCATCCCATACTGGTTTGTCCTTTTTAACCCGTATCCTCATTCGTATCCCATTTCTATCCTCATCTCATCCCCACCCTATCCCCATCCCATCCCCTTCCCACCCCACCCCAATTCCCAGGCCATCTCATCCAATCCCACCCTGTCCCCATCCCCATTCCCTTTCCATCCCAAACCCAGTCCCCACCCTCTTCCCACTTCGTTCCAGTCCCCAGTCCCACCACTGTCCCCATCCCCTTCCCATCCTATCCCAGTGCCCATCCTCTTTCCATCCCAAACCCAGTCCCCATCCCCTCCCCATCCCATCCCAATTCAAATCCCCATCCCAGTTCCCACTCCAACCCCAGCCCATCCAGTCCCCACCACAAACCCACCCCATCGCAATCCCATCCCAGTGCCACCTCCAGCCCCCATCCCAGTCCCCATCCTCTTCCCACCTCAAACCCAGTCCCCATTCCAACCCCGTCCCTGTCCCCATCCCCACCCTATCCCAGTGCCCCCATATCCCACCACCCGGATGGCATCTTGGGGTCGCAGCAGCTGCATCATGAGGTGCAGGTGCTGCTCCTGCTGCCCCCCGGCGGGGGTCGCAGTGGGGGGGGGCTCTGCCTCGGGGACCTCCTCTGCCGGCAGCAGCAGGGCAGCGCCCTTCACCATCACAAAGCTCTGCCTGGTGTGGGGGAGACACACGACACGAGGTGGGGGGTCCTGAGTGGGATGGGAGGGGTCCTGAGTGGGAGAGGGGTGTCCGGAATGGGATGGGAGGGGTCCTGAATAGGATGGGGGTCCTGAGTGGGACGGGGGGGATCCCAACTGGGATGAGAGGGGATCCTGAGTGGGATGGGATGGGATCATGAGTGGGATGGGGAGGGTCCCCCCACCCCTCAACAGGCCAAGCTATCGAGGCTGGGGCAACCCCCCAATTTAGGGATGGGGGAAGAGCTGAGGGTTGGGGTACCACTGCGGGGTGGAGGGGAGATGCTCCGTGGGGTGTCCCCCCGCCCCAGGGGCTTTGCTCTCCCCTTCCCACCTCCGCTGCAGCTTCCCACGTCTGGGGCCATCTTTCTCCTGAAAGAAATAGAGGTGGGGGACACACAGAGACACCCCCGACCCCCGAGGAAGGTGGTCATGACCCCAGGGCACGGACCATGCCTGGGGGGGCCCCACAAGCACCCCTGGGCACTGTGCCACTCACCCCCTAACCACGTGGGGCATTGGCAGGGGATCCCAAGGACCGGGGTGGGTGATGGGGAGGGGTCCCGCTGGAGAAGTAGATTTCTAGGGAGCGGCTCTGNCCGGGACGCCCCGTCGGGGGGCACTTACCGGGGCCCCCCCCGCCGCCGCCGCCCGCGGCACCGTGACCAGCGCCATGGCCCGCACCAGGAAGCGCCGCCGCCGCCCCGCCCCGGCGGATCGGGAATGGGCACCGGGGCACGGATCCCCCCGACGGACCGGGAACGCGCACCGCGACGCGGGGCTGTGGACCCGCAACGGTGGCCTGGGAATGGGCAGGGGACGGGGGCACGGATCCCCCCGGACGGACTGGGAACGGGCACCGGAGCGTGGACCCCCTCCCCACCGCGATGGACGGGGAGGGGGCACCGGGACAGGGGGCATGGACCTCCCCACGACGGACTGGGAGTGAGCACGGGAATGGGTCAGAGGGCCGTGGGGGCATGGAACCCCCTCCCCCCACACACGTCGTGCCCCCACGGTCGGGGAACCCCCAGACCCACCCCCTCGTCCCTGGGTACCACGTCCGGGAGCTCCTCCTCTTCCTTCTTCCCCCGCGTCCGTGTTGCTCCAGGACCCCCCATCCCACCCAAGATTCTATTCCCTGGACACCCCCCACTCACGTCGCTGGTAGGTGGGACACCCCCCTCCGATCGGGTGCCCAGCAGGACCCCAAATATCTGCAGAGCCTGGGACCCCCCAAAATCTCCACTAGATGAGACATCCCCCCCCAACCCCGATG
>VXBP01008604.1:22107-41326 GCA_013400115.1 Rhinopomastus cyanomelas
ATAGGTATATGTACATACATCTGGGGGGACCCCCACGACCCCCCCACAGGGGGAACGAGGCCTGAGGGGGTTCCCTCTCTGACCCACACCATGGGCTCCCCCCACCCCAATCCATCCTGCTCTCTCCACCCCATGGGGTCAATATACAACACTGAAGAAGAGGGGTGGGGGGGAGTCCCTGGAGTGGGGGTCCAGGGGATGGGGGTGTCCCTAGGGTGGGGGTCCTTGGAGTAGGGTCTCTGGGATGAGGTCAGGGATCCCTGGATTTGGGGTCCGGGGGTGGGGAATCCCTAGACCAACCGCCCCCCCCCCTTGGGGCTGCAGGGGGGGTTGCCCCTGGCATGGGGGACCCCAGATAGGGTTGTGCCCACTTTGGGGTGGGAAGGTGCCCACGCTGGGTAAAGTGGTACCAGTGGGACATCCCTGTCCTCATACTGGGTGTCGCCATCCCTATGTGGGGTGCCTCCATCTTCATGTGGGGTGTCCCCATCACCATTTGGGGTGCCTCCATCCTCAGAAAGGGTATCTCCATCCTCGTATGGGGTACCCCCATATGGGGTGTCTCCATCCCCATACAGGAGATCCCCATCCTTTTATGGGTGCGTCTGTCCTCCTAAGGGACAACTCCACCCCCACACAGGATGTCCCCATCCCCCGCGGGGCTCTCCTGCCATGGAGGGGCCATCCTGATCCCCATCCCAAGCTGCCGGGGGGCTACTTGTCGGTGAGGGAGAGCCGCAGGATCCTCTGCAGCTCCTCATCCTCCTCCCTCCGCCGCCTCTCCCGCTCCTGCTGCTCCTGCTCCGACAGGGCCATGGCCAGGCGCAGCTGCTCCGCGAAGCTCCCGTAGCCGGGGGGCGCTGCTGGAGACCCCCTATCCCCAGCAGCACCACCACCAGCTCCGGGGGGGGGCTCGGTGGGAGGGGGTTCAGTGCTGGGACCAGCCTGGAGCATCATGCTCTCCTGTAGGGCCCTGGGGGGGCGGGGAAAGAGGGTATGTGGCCACGCCCCTAGCGCAGATCACGCCCACGAGACCACGCCCCCTCTCCACCCCCACGTAATAGGTGAGCAGAAGGGGCGGGTCCAGCCACATCAGGCCACGCCTACAATGGACAGAGCACCCCACCATGGTGGGCGAGGCCTCCCCAGGTTACAGCCACATGTGGGTGGGGCCAGAGCACATCATGCCCTCTGGTGGGTGGAGCAACACAGCGCACTCCCTCGTCCCACGGTGGGTGGGGTCTCGTTAAGCCACTCCTCCACGGGCAGAACCACCCCCATCCCATCCTGACCCATAGTCTCCCGGAGCACCGCCCACAGTGGGCGGAGCCACATTTAACCCTTCCCATATTCAACCAATGATGAGTGAGAGCTGATCGGGCTCCCCACGCCATTAGGGGGCGGAGCCACAGCAATCCACCCCCCCCTCAACCCACCCTGGGTGGGGTGGAGCCCCACAGTCAACCCTACACTGGCTCCCCCCTCCCCCAGTGGGCGGGGCCTCACCGCTCCAGCTGCAGGTCCTCGTCGTAAGGAGGGGGGTCGGTGCCGGGGCGGGTGTTGGTCAGCGCCTCCCATATGGTCACCTGGAGGGATGGGGAGAGGTAAGGGGGCGTGGCTGAGGGCCATAGGGGCGTGGCTAACGCCTAGGGGGCGTGGCCAATGCCCAAGGGCCGTGGCCAGGGTGGCACCTGGTCGGTCTCGGTGCCCGCGTCGAGCAGGCTCTGCTGGATGGCGAACTGGAGCAGGTCGTCGTCCTCGTCCCGCAGGGGCTCGCTGCGCCCCGCACCCAGCACCGTGTACCCCGCCGGCACCTCGAACACCCCCGCCTCCACCTCGCACGGGAACGGCCAGCCTGGCCCCACCAACGGGCACCGTCAGCACCCCTTGGTGTCCCACAGCACCCCCATGGTGTCACTTGGCACCCCGCAGCACCCCACGGCGTCCCAGAGCACCCCACGGCTTCTCACAGCACCCTACACCCCTGGGCACTCTGCACCCTGACCCCCACCACCCCAAACCCATAGACAGCCTGGTGCCCCCAACATCACCCAACGCCCACAAGCACCGTCCCCTAGAGATGCCCCCCCCACCTCCCCAGTCCCCCTGCAGTCTCACCAGCGGGTGCAGCGGGCTGGCTGCCGGCTGGGTGGGTGCCGGGGGGCTGGGTGGGGGCACCCACTCGCACGGAGCCCAGGGGCTGGTCGCAGCCGCAGAGGTTGCAGAAGGTGATGCGGGCGTTGAGGACGTGGAACAGGGGGATCTCTGTGGGGGGCCACGGGTCAGCACCCAGCCCCACCCCGAGCACCCTGACCCCCACCGTAGGACCCACCTCCCCCGACCTCACCGATCTTGACGGGGAAGCCAGGGGGCAGCTTGAGGGTGATGAAGTCCCGCAGCTTGGCAAAGTGGGCGTTGGAGATGGCCATGAGGTCGATGATGGGGGTCACCTGCTCCGCCAGCGACAGCGGGTGCTGCTCGCACAGCCACAGCGTCGCCTTGAACCTACAAACCCAGCACCACCCTCATGGGTGCCACCACCCACTCCCATGGACCCTAGAACTTCAACACTAACCCCATTGGTTCTACCACCCCCCTCCCATGTCCCATGGAGCCCCATCACCACCCTCATGGGTTCCCCACTCCCCCACCCTCCAGCACCCCGTCCCCGCCCTCGTGGTCCCTCACCTCTGCACCTTGCTGGACATCTCGATGGGGCGCCCAATGTTGCGGGTCTCCAGGTCAAAGTGGGGGTCGAAGTACTCCTCGGGGGTGATGGCCGTGGGGTTGGTGGGGCTGGCTGCCTGTAGCACGGGTGCCTGCGGTGCCACCCACTCAGCCCTGGCACCAGGGACCCCAACCCTGACCCCCAGCAGAGGCCCCCCACCCCGGTCACTCACCCCGTTGTGGGTGCTGTGCTGCTGCGCGATGCCCAGGAAGGAGTGGAAGGGGGTCTTGGAGCCTGGGGGGGGTTGGGGAGAGAAGGAGGGGGTGACGTGGGTGCTACCAGTGACACCCTACGGAGGGGTCACACGTTTGGGGTGACACCCCAAACGCTGTTCTCTCACCCAGTGGGTGAGACCCAGCACCCACCCAATGGGTGACACCTCAGACACTGTCCTACACCTATGGGTGACACCCCAAACACGGTGACACCTGACACTTATCCAACGGGTGCACTCTCTTACACCCAACAGGTGACACCCAGTGCCCACAGTATCCCACACCTACGGGTGACAGCTCCAACACTGTCCTACACCCATGGGTGACACCTGAACACCCATTAGGTGACACCCAGCACCCACAAGATCCCACACCTATGGGTGACACCTCAGACACTGTCCCACACCCACTGGGTGACACCCAAACACCCACCCAGCAGGTGACGCCCGAACACCCACCCAGTGGGTGACACCTGACACTTATCCAACGGGTGACATGCAAACACCCACCCAATGGGTGACACCCTACGTGATGGGGTCACCTTTGCTGCGGGACTTGTCCTGGTCAGACAGGTGCTCCGTCCGGGTCTTGGTGACCAGCTCCACGTTGCTGGCGCTGTACACCTGGAGAGGTGGGGACACCAGGATGGGACCCACCAGGTCCTGGAGGGGTTCCCCATCCTGACCCCCCACCCCTTCCCCCAGACCCACCTTGGCCTCGTAGCCACTGACCACCTCCATCTTCTCCGAGCGCCAACCCCAGATCCCAGATTTGTTCCTGAGGAGGTTATGGGGTGGAACCATCAACCCAACCATCAGTCAACTTCATTATGGGGTGGAACCATCAACCCAACCATCAATCAACCCCATTAAGGGTTGGAACCACCAACTCCATCATCAACCAGCTCCATCATGGGGTGGAGCCACCAACCCAACCATCAATCAACTTCATTAGGGGATGGAACCACCAACCCAACCATCAATCAACCCCATTATGGGGTGGAACCATCAACCCTGCCATCAACTGACCCCATAATCAGGGGCAACAAGAAATCTCACCATGGGAGGAACCATCAACCCTCTTCCCCCTCCAAGCCAACATCCTCCTGATGGTTCTAGGGTGGCTCTTGGTGGGTTCTGGGGGGTTCTTGGTGGGTTTTGGGGGTTCTCAGGTGGTTCTTGGGGGGTTCACCCCATCACCCACCTCTCGAAGGCGATGTTCCTGGTGTCGAGGTGTGTGGAGACGATGGGTGACGTCAGGCGCCCGGCCACGTGCTCCTCGGAGGGCTGCATGGCCGCCAGCAGCAGGTCGGGCTCGTGCAGGGCCAAGGCCAAGGTCTCCGTGTAGACCACCTGCTTGTCATGGTCCACCTCCATCACCACGGCCCCCTCGTCTGCCAACGGGACAGGCGTCAGCACCTACCGTGGCACCAGGGGTGGCACCTCTGAGCTTGGGGGTCAGATATCTCAAGGACTTAGGGTGGCCCAGTGGGCAACTGGGTGGCCCTGGTGTCTGTGGTGGCTTCCAGAGCAGCTGGAAGGAGGAACTGGGTTCCACAGGGTGACCCTATATGGGATCTGGGGTCTTTATGGAGGACTTATGGCATCTTCAGGAGATGTCCAGGGTGGCAGGTGGCACCCATGGGTGCTGTCCCAGTGGGGAACTGGGCATCCCTGGGATCTCTGGTGGCTCCTCAGGGTGACCCTATGAGGTCTTTAGGGAGCTGTCCCGGGGTCTGGGGGTGACCCCCCCGTGGCAGGTGGCACCCGTGGGTGCCAGCACCCACCTTCTCCCTTGAAGATGTAGCTGCGCCGGCCCCGCTGCCAGGTCATGTGCTCGAAGCCCAGGAGGGTGGTGTCGACCCGCAGGCTCTCCCCCCGCTTCCAGACGCGATAGACGTCGCTGGGACACACCTTGGACACCAGCGGCACTGGGGGGGCCCCAGTAACCCCCAGTCAGCCGCGGGGTGAGGCGGGCTGGAGGGGCCACCCACCCACCTCACCCACCAACTCACCCCAACTGGTGAACTCCCACTTCATCTCCACGTAGAAGTCGGACGCCTGGAGGAGAGGGAATGGGATGGGGGGGATTGGGGGGTCCCAGGGGGTCCCAAGGGAGGCTTTTGGGGGGTCCCAGGAGATTTCAAGGGAATCCCAAGGGAAATCCAGAGGGATCCCAGTATCTAGTGGGCTCCCAGTGAGCCTTTACTGGGATCCAGTGGCATTTCAGGGGGCCCATGGCTAGTTCTCAAGGGGATCCCAGCTCTCCCCCCCAGTCAGGGTGCCAGTAGGGGGGTGCCCATGGGTGCCCCCCGGTACCCGTCGCAGTTTGCTGAGCAGCTCGGGGATCCCCGCCAGCCGCCTCGTCGCCCGCTGGTAGTCCCGGTACTGGAGCACCAGTTGCACCATCTCGGGGTCCCCAGTGCTCACCGCCTCCTGCAGCACTGGACGAGAGGGAGGGCGTCACCAGCAGCCTGGTGGCCCCCACCCCAGTGCTCCCAGTATATACCAGTACAATCACTGGTGTGGCTGTGGGCACAGAGTGAGGCAGGGGGAACAGGCGGTGGGGCACAGGGTGAGGGGGGTGGCACAGGGTGAGGTGCAGGGCGTCTCCACCAGCCTGGTGGTGCCCACCCCAGTGCTCCCAGTACACACCAGTCCAACCATTGGCGTTCTCACGGCCCACGTTGGCGTTGTGGCGGAGCAGCACCCGCACTGACTCCAGGTGGCCCAGGGACACGGCCAGTTCCAGTGGGGTCCGGCCACGGGGGTCTGGCAGCTCCACATCGTGCTGGGGGGGCACCCACTGTCACCCTGGCATCCTCCCAGTACACCCAGTGCTCCCCGTTTCATAACCAGGCTCCTGCTTGGTCTCCATCTCCAACACTCCCAGTGTCCTAGTAGCCCTCTCCCAGTGTGTCACCAGCTCGAGTTCCCAGTTGCCTGCAATATCCCAGTTGCCCCAATATCCCAGTCCTCCCAGTGCCCCCAGTCTCCCCGCAGTGCTGCAAGTACCCTCCTCCCCTGGTGTTCCCAGTTTCCTTCAGTGCTCCCAGTATCCCTCTCCCAGTGTGCCCAGTGCTCCCCATTCCACCACCAGGCTCCCGCTCTCTCTCTAGCTCCAGTACTCCCAGTGCTCCCAGTATCTTCAGCGCTCCCTTAGCGCTCCCAGTGCCCTCGAGCCCTCCCAGTGCCCCTAGGCTCTCCCAATCCCTCTCGTGCTTGCAGTCCCACCCCAGGTCCCTCCAGTGCTCCCAGTCTTCCCAAGTCCCCCCAGTATCCTTCAGTGCTCCCGGTCCTCCCAGTCCCTGACAGCGCTTTCCGGTCTTCCCAGTGCTCCCAGTCTCCGACTCTGCCTCCCAGTCCCTGTCAGTGGTCTCAGTTCCCCTCATCCCTCTAGAGCTTCTGTTCTCTCCCAGTGCCTCCCAGTTCTCCCACTCCCTACCAGTGCGCTGAATCCCCCCAATCCCCAACAGTGCCTCCCAGTCTCTCCAGTCCTCCCAACACCCGCCGCCGTCCTCCCAGTCCTGTCAGACCTCCCATTCTGCCCCAGTACCTCCCAGTGCACCGAATCCCCACCAGTGCCTCCCAGTCCCGCCAGACCTTCAGTTCTCCCCAGTCCTCCCAGTGCATCCCAGTCCCACTCCGGAAACCCCTGAACCCCCAACAGTGCTTCCTATTCCCCCAACACCCCCCAGTCCTCCCAGTGCGTCTGTCTTCCCAACCCCTTCTAGTCCTCCCAGTCCCGCCAGANCGGGGAGGTGGAGGCCGGGGGGCTGCGGCTCGGGCCGGGGCTCGGGCCGGGCCCTCCCTGCCCGCAATGGCTGCTCGCGGGGGCGGCGGCGGCCGCAGCGCGGCGGCGCGGGGCGGGGCCGGCACCGGGCACGGACCCGGCATCGGGGGGGCGGGCACCGGGCGAGGAAAAGGGGAGCCGGGATGGCGGAACCGGGGACTTAGGGGCACCGGGGTAATGGAACCGGCATCGGGGGGCGGGCACCGGCCATCGGAACCGGGCAACCGGCAGCGGGCTTGGTACCGGGGGAAGAGAAGGGCGACCGGGGTAGCGGAACTGGGCAACGAGGGGGGCAACCGGGGTAACGGAACCAGTGTCGAGGGGGCGGGCACCGGAACTGGGTACAGGAACCGGGCACCGGAACCGCGCAGGGGGCAACCGGCACTGGGCTCGGTACCGGGGGAGGAAAGCGGGGACTGGGATAGCGGAACCGGGGATTTAGGGGGAACCGGCGGTGGTGGGGGGCGGGCACTGGCTACCGGAACCGGGCAGCTGGCAACCGACGTCGGGCTTGGTACCGGGGAACGAGGGGAGGACTCGGGTAACGGAACCGGGGCAGGGGGACATCGAACAGCTGGCATCGGGCACGGAAGCGGGAAAGGGACTACTGGTGCTCAGAACTGGGCAAGGGTGGGGGGCACTGGGGCAACGGAGCCAGGTACTGGAACTGACAGGAGGTGACATCAGGGCACTGGCACCGGGCACAGAGAAGGGGCTACTGGGACACCGGCAGCTGGAACCGAGGGCACTGCGAGCAGGCAGAGCACCACGATGGGGCACGATGCTTGTAACTGGCACTGGGGGCACTGGGCACAAGGAGGGGGCTACTGGAGCAGTGGCTCCCAGAACCAGGGAGGCACCGGGGTGCTGCATTTGGGTGGCATCAGGGCACTGAAAGTGGGGCACTGGGCCACCAGCATCAACAACCGGATGGCATCAGGGTACTGGCACTTGGAACTGGGCACTGAGGTACCAGCACCCAGCACCGGACCCCCCTCCTGGTGCCAAGCACGAGGAGATGGGGGCACCTGGGCGTTGAAGGGCACCAGACCCCGTTACCAGTCCTTGGGACTGGCACCAGTGGGGCACCAGACCCACATCCCACCCTAAGGTCTTCCTACACCAAGTACTGGAGCCCCCAGTACCTCCTGCTGGGTACCACTGCCAGTCCCGGGCACTGGGACCCCCCCCCCGGTGCCAGGGTGGGCCCAGCCGGATCATTTTCCACTTTTTTATTATAAAAACTCTGTTAAATGGTTTTTTTATCCCACAATCTCACGTCTCTGCTCGTTAAAATCTCTCTGCAGGGCCCTGGCACTGCCCGGTGCCACCCACTACCCCCCACCCCGCTCCTCATCACCCAGTGCCCGGTGCCAGCCCTCCCCTCCAACCCCCCAGTGCAGACCCCAATATTTACAGACGCTGGGCAGGGGGTGGCACAAGGGGCTGGGCTGGGGGGAGTTGGGGGGGGTCCCACCTGCTGCCTCCTCCTCTTCCTCACTTACCCTGTGCCCAAGGGGAGGGTGGCAGGGGGGCCCTTGGCACAGTAGNGCTGAGCTCCACCACGGGCGAGCGGGGCTTGTTCTGCATCCGCGGGACCCGCTGCAGCAGCTGCTGCGCCTGGCGCTGGGCGTCGCGCAGCTCCTTCCGCCACTGCGCCAGCTCGGGGTCGCTCTGTGCCAGGGCAGAGCGGCTGTCAGGGCGGGCGAGCCCCAGGGTGCCAGGGTGGGGTCGCGGGGCGCTGTGGGGTCCCCCAGGGTGTCTGGGTGGGGCACCCTAGGGGCTCCTCAGGGCACCAAGGTGGGGTAACGGGGTGGTTAGGGGCTACTCCGGGTGCCAGGGCAGGGTATGGGGTGATTATGGGCTCCTCAGGGTGTCAGAGAGATGGTAGTAGGGTGATAAGGGGCTCCCTGGGGTGTGGCTGGTGACCCCTGGGCATGGCTAATAACATGGGGGGACACCTAGTGCCTCCTGACAGTGGCTACTGATCCCTAGGGATGCCTAGTGACCCTGAGGAGGTAGCCAGTGACCTCAAGGGGGTGGCAGCTAGTGTCCCTGGGGGGAATGGCTAGGGACCCCTAGGGGTGGCTAGCATCCTGAGGGGATAGCCAGTGACCCCAAGTGGATAGCCAGTGAACTCCAGGAGGTGGCAGCTAGTGTTCCTGGGAGAGGGATGGCTAGTGACCTCTTAGGGGTGGCTAGCAACCCAGATGGGGACAGCCAGCAGCCAGCCAACCCCAGGAGGTGGCAGCTAGCGAGCCCGGGGCGGGTATGGCTAGTGACTCGAGGAGCGGGGCTGGTGGCCGCACTCACGTCGCACTGCAGCACGAACTGCTTGCCGCCGCGGATGCGCAGCAGGATGCACTTGCGCTCCTTCACCTGCGTCTCCTCCACGGAGTCGATCTCCTCCATGGTCAGCAGGGACTGCTGGGGGGACAGGCTCAGCCCCACGGCCACCCCACGGCCACCCCGAGCCCGCCCCCCGGCGCCCGCCTTACCGGCGCCTCGCCCTCCGCGCGCCACTCCAGGCGGTTGGGGAAGAGGTAGAAGTAGCGGCGCTGCCACTGCGTCAGGAAGGGGTTGCCCAGCTTGCCCATGTAGCCGTGCATGATGCAGTCCTTGCCCAGGGCATAGGCTGTGCCCCCGGCGCCGGGTAGAGCAGGGACAGAGAGAGATGGAGGTCACCCCACGGGCACCGTGCGGAGCGGGGCGGAGGGGAGCTTGGCGGCGGGGAGGCGGCATCTCGGGGGTGTGGGGGTGGCATCTTGGGGTTGGAGGTGGCATCTTGGGGTTGAGGGATGGCATTTAGGGTTGGAGGTGGCCTCTTGGGGTTGGAGGTGGCATCTTGGGGTTGGATCTCTTGGTTGAGGGATGGCATTTAGGGTTGGGGGTGGCATTTCGGGGTTGGGGTGGCGTCTTGGGGTTGGAGGTGGTATCTTGGGGGTAGGGGATATGGATCTCAGGGTTGGAGGGGATCTTGGGGTTTGGGAGCACGGTGGCATCTTGGGGGTGGTGATCTCAGGGCTGGGAGGTGGCATTTAGGGTTGGGGGCACATGGTTGGAGCTGGAGGGCATCACGGGGTTAGTGGGATGTCAGGGTTGGAGGGCAGATCCAGGGTTCCAGGAGGATCTGGAGGTCGGGGTCTCAGGGTCGGGTGGAGGATCTTGGATTCCAGCGCAGATGTTGAGTTTGAGGCGGCACCTCGGGGTTGGGGCTTAGTCTAGGTTGCCCAACTCACCCTCCTCGTGGCCCAGCTGCTTGTTTTTAGCCTTCTTCCTGGCCTCCAGCCGGTCGGTGTCGGCATTGACGGCGTCGAAGACGGTTTCGGTCACCTCCTGCTGCCAGCGCTCCGAGATGGTCAGCGGGAAGTTGCGGTAGAGCTCCTGGTCGCTCTCCAGCAGCTGGTGGGCAACGAGGTTGAGGGGGCAACCAGATGGAGAGGGTTGAGGAGTGTGTGTGGGGTGGGGGTCAGGTACCCCCCATCACCCCCCTGAACCCCGGTACCTTGATGCCTTTGGTGTCCTCCTCGTCGAAGGAGCCGATGTCAAAGGCATCGGCCGCGTTCACCTCGCCACGGGGCGGGATGAGGGGTGGGGGGTACTGCCAGTGGGGAGCAGGGGGAGACAGGAGGTGTCTGCCTGTGACCCCGTGCCCCCACATNACCCCGGCGCCAACCCCAACGGTGCCCACGGGGACTCACCCCCGCCCCATGCAGCCCAGGCGCCGGTTCACGTCCCGCTGCAGCAGCCCCTCGAGCAGCGAGCGCAGCTCCGGGGAGAAGGACTCGGGCAGCTCCACGGCCTGCAGGAGAGGGCACTGCTGTGGGCACCACAGGCTGGCACAGCCCCCTACCCACCGCCCCCAGCTCCCTGGTCACTGTCTCCCACTGCAGGCACAGCCCCGTGCCCCCTGCACCCCCAACCCACCATGGTGAGGGTCAGCCGGTCGATCTCGTGCTTGTCCTTGGTCTTGTGCTGCCGGAACGGGCTGTGCCTGCGGGCGCCAGGGGAGGCTGCCTCAGCGGAGGCTGCCTCAGCGGGGTGCCCACCCCCCGTGCCCGCCGCGGCGCCCGGCCCGCCGCTCACCCGCGCAGCAGTTTGAAGAGCATGCAGCCCAGGGAGAACCAGTCGGCGCTGCTGTCGTAGGCGACGCCCTTCTGCAGCACCTCGGGGGCCATGTAGCCGTGGGTACCCCTGCGGGAAGCGGGGCACAGGGCAGGGTGAAAGGTGGGCGATGCCCAGGCGGGTGGGCAAGGGTGGGGAGGGGGCACCACTCACACGCTGGCGTGGGGCTTCTTCTTGGAGAAGTCACAAGCCAGGCCCAGGTCGGAGATGCGGACGTGGCCGAACTCATCCAGGAGGATGTTTGCCGGCTGCCAAGAGGATTGTTGGGCCAGCTGTGGGCACCCCTCGACCCCACAGCGGGCACCGAGGCCGAGGGTGCCCCTAGGGGTGACGCTCCGGGGTCCTGTGGAGTCTGTGGGTGCCCTCATTGACATCTCAGGATGCCCACGAGTTTCTAAGGGTGTCCAAGGAGGTTACGGGGTGGTTTGAGGGTTTGGGGCACCCTGAACAGTGCCCATGGGGCCTTGAGGGTTCCTATGGGGTCTTCAGGGTGCCCACAGAGACAGAGGGTGGCCACAGGGCACGAGGGCTCCAGCAGAGCCTGAAAGTGCCCATGGGGACCTGCACAGGGCTTCTGCAGGGACTTACAGGGTCTTGAGGGTTCCTATGGGGTCTGGGGACTCCAGTGGGATCTGGAGGTGGCCACAGGGACATTTGGGGTGGTTCTACAGGGACCTGCAGGACCTGAGGGTGGCCGCAGGGTCTGAGGGCTCCCATAGGGAGCTTTGGGGGTGGCTTCTACCAGCACCTACAGGATCTGAGGTGCCTGTGGGGTCTGAGGGTTCCCACAGCATTTGAGGGCTCCTGTAGGGTCTGAGGGTGCCCACAGGAACGTGTGAAGGGGTTGTACAGGGACCTGCAGGGTTTGAGGGTGCCTGTGGGGTCTGAGGGGTCCTGCAGGGTCTGAGGGTGCCCCCAGGAACCTGTTGGAGGGGTTGTACAGGGACCTGCAGGGTCTGAGGGGTCCTGCAGGGTCTGAGGGCGCCCACAGGAACCTCTGTGTGGGTGCTAGAGGGACGTGGGGGGTCCAGGCACTCCTGTAGGGTCTGAGGGCTCCCGTGACACCCCCAAGGACCCACGTGGGTGTCTTCTACAGGGCCTCCAGACACTGGGAGGTTCCGGGGTTGCCTGTGGGGTGATGGCTACCTGCAGGGCCGCTCACCTTGAGGTCCCTGTAGACCACGAAGCGGCTGTGCATGTGCTCCAGCCCCAGGATGATCTCGGCGGCGTAGAACCTCATCTCTGCCTCCGAGAAGACGCCGTGCTGGGACAGGTGATAGTGCAGGTCTCCCCCTGGGACACGGGGGACCACCAGCCGTCATCTCCGCAGCCCCCCGGCCCCACGTCCCGCTCCCACGGGCGCCTCACCCACCGTTCATGAGGTCGAGGATGAAGCTGAGCTTGTCGGGCGTGTGGAAGGCGTACGACATGCACACGATGAAGGGGCAGTCCTGCCGCGAGACACGGGGTCACCCGGTGCCCCCTGCGCCCCACCAGTGCCTCCCAGCGCTCCCCAGTGCCGCGGCGCCTCACCCCAGTGCTGACGAGGGACAGCATGATGCGCTCGTTGAGGGCCAGCGTCTCGCCCTGCTTCATCTTGATGCGCTTCTTGTCCAGACACTTCATGGCGTACCTGAGGGGGCAGGAGGGGCTGCAGGGTGCCAGCGGCGCCACCAGTGTGACCCCACGCCCCCTTCCCACCCCCGAGGGTCCCTCTGCCTCCAGCTCCCACCCGTGGCCCCGTATCCCCCTCCAGAGACCCACTGCCACGGCAACACGCCCCCAGACCCTCCTTGGGACCACCAGTAGAGGCCCCGTTTGCCCAGTTGCCCATCCCACGGGACAGGGCAGACCGTCCACGTTACATTTTGCCCGTATCGGCCTTCCGGCAGCCGTAAACCTCCCCGAAGCCGCCGCGGCCGATGATCCGGTGAACGCTGAAGTCGTTCATGGTGAGCTGGAAGCAGGGAGGAGGAGGAGGAGACGGTGGGGTGGGGGGACAAGGTGGTGGGGGGCTGCCTCACAGCAAGAGCTGGAGGGATTCCACACTCTGCCTCAGCTTCCCCGGGTGAGGGACACGGAGGCCGCTTTCGGCCACCCCAACGTAACCCCTCAGGCCAGCCCTGGCGGGCAGCAGCATCGACACTGAGCTCATGTCCCCCCACCCGAGGTGCCAGGGGGTGCCCAGGGGTGCCCCCTCACATGGATGTTGAGCTCCACGTTCTTCCACTGGCAGAACCTCGTGAACTTGTCGCTGCAACGAAGCACAGAGAAGGGAGAGTGGAACCCCCTGAAGAAACCCTCCCGCCCCAAACCCCGTCTTGGAGACCCCCCTGACACTGTCTGGAGAGCAGCAGCATCGCCTGGGACCTCCCAGCTGGGAGCAGAGAGAGTCCAGGATGAAGCTGGGGATAAGAGGAGTCTCCCGAGTCTCTAGTTTGGGGAGAAACCTCTGAGCTGCTCCTCTAGAAGGGATCCCTGGAGCTTCTCTCCAGAAGGGGACTCCTGGGGCTTCTCCCTGAGATGAGACCCCTGGAGCTTCTCTCTTAAAAGGGAGCCCTGGAGCTTGTCCCCAAAAAGGGACCCCCACAGCTTCTCTCCGAGAAGGGACCCCTAGAGCTCCTCCCTGAGAAGGGACCCCCGGATCTTCAGCTCTCTCTGGGACAGGCCACAATGATCCCTGCCCCACCTCACCTCTCAATGAACTTCTGGAAGATGGCCCCACGCAGGTTCTGGCAGATCTCCTCGATGTAGGGCTGGGGAAGAGGGGACACTGGGCTCAGCGCTGGGTCACCCATATCCCTGAGGTGGGACTTCACCCCACCCCATGGAGCAGGGTCACCCTAGTCTTTAGGACATCAGTGTCACCACCCCTGGGCACCCTGCTGTCACCTCTACACCCCAATCATCACCCTCAGCCCACCTGGAAGAGGTCTGGGGGCACCTGCTTCTTGCTCAGGCGGCTCTGGACGTGCTCGGTGGCGCTCTTGGAGAAAGGCTGTGGGGTGAGACGGGACCGAGTCGCCCCACAGCAAAGGGACGTGGGGCACAGCGGGGCTGCCAGAGTAGGGGAGCTCTCTGGAGGAGGGTCCCCCTGCCCCAATCCCTAAGGGCTGGGTCTGTGGCAGGTTTGGAGGGCCCTTGGAGGACCCGTGGCAGCAGGCAGGCTGGGCATGGCCCTCCCACCCCGGGGACCCCGTAAGGGACCCTGCTCACTCACGTGGGAGCAGGCCAGCAGCTCCTTCATGATGTAATGGTCGAAGATGTGACGGCTGCGGGCGCTCCGCTCCTCCTCTGAGTCCAGCTTCTCGTACTTCTTGATCTGGTGGGGGCACAGCAGCCTTGCCACGGGGCACCGGACGATGCCACGGGGCACAGCCCTAACCCCACACACTGCTGGGTGGCCCCGGTGCACTGGGACTCACAGCCCCAAGCCCTTCGGGTACCACAGCCCATAGGGGCCAAGTGCCCTGGGTGCCTGGAGCGTCACCTCCTGCCCACGCTGCACCCCCCTTGGGTGCTGGTGCCATGCTCGTGGGAGCTGTGGTACCAAGTGCCACCCAAAGTCCTCCTTGTGACCCCAAACTCACCTCCTCATAAAACTCCATCAGGGGTTTGGCCTCCTCCGCCTGGTTAAAGGCAAAATCCCGGAAGAGCAGGTACCCTGGCGGGGGCACAGCCGCAGCGTGAGAGGTGCCAACAGGACCCCAGAGCAGGAGACGCGAGAAGCCCTCTGAGCTCAGCCAGCCCAGCACCCAGCATCACCCCCACCAGCCAGTCCAGGGCACTCGGGGCCACAGCCAGGCTGCCCTTCAACACCTCCAGCCATGGGGACTCCCCCACTGCCCTGGGCCTTCAGGGAGTTGGGGAGAGGCAGAGGGTCCCCCCTGGGCCTCCTCTTCTCCAGGCTGAACCCCCCCAGCTCCCTCAGCCTCTCCCCATCAGCCTTTCCCTCCAGCCCCTTCCCCAGCCTGGCTGCTCCTCTGGACCCACTCCAGCCCCTCCATCTCTCTCTTGCAGTGAGGAGCCCAGCAGTGCCCCCCAGGACTGGAGGGGAGGCCTCCCCAGTGCCCCCAGTGCAGGGGGAGAATGACATCCCCAGCCCTGCTGGCCACACTATGGCTGATCCAAGCCAGGATGACATTAGCCACCCAGGCACCCTGCTGGCTCCTGCTCAGCCGGGTGTCCCCCAGCCCTGCCAGGTCCCTCCTGCTCCCAGCCCCTCACCCCCCAGTCTGTAGCCCTGCAGGGGGTTCTTGTGGCCCAAGTGTAGGGCCCTGTCCACCCTCACCCCGTTGGCCTCCTCCCAGTGACCCAGCCTGCCCAGCTCTCTGCAGCCTCTCCCTTCCCTCCAGCAGATCCACACTCCCCCCCAACTCTGTGCCACCCACGAACGGCCTGAGAGGAGACCTGATCCCCCCCCCAGGTCGTCAGTGACTGTGCTGAACCCCACAGCACCCCCACAGGGGCCTGGCCCCACAGCCCACCCGGCCCCACAGCCGCGCTCAGGGAAGGGGAAGCACCAAGCTGGGGTCCTGCCAGAGCCTGGCACGGCCACGCGGTGAGGCTGGCACAGCAGCTGGCGCTGCGAGGGGCACCATGGGGCAGTGGTGGGGGGAGGTTATGGGGCACTGGCGGGCACCGTGGGGCGGGCGGCTGTGCCCGGAAACCGCCAGAAGCAGAGGGAGGGGAGGAAGTGAGAGGCCCTTCCTGCTCCCCTGACGGTTGGGCAGCGCTGGGGGAAGTGACGGGGTGGGGGACGTGGCACAGGGCTGGGGGGTAGCGGGGTGTTGATGCCACCTCTGCCCAGCCTGGCTCACGCCAGGGGCAGAGGGGAGCGTGCCACGGCCACAGATGCCACCAGTCTGACCCCAGAGCCCATCCCTGTGTTTGTGGGGGCTCACCCACATGCCCTCCCCCTCTGTGCCCACTGCTGTGCCCAGCTCACCTATCTTCTGGGTGAAGATCTTGTCAAAGGTCACCTCTCCCCGGTCCTCCAGGTACTTCTGCATGACACTGCGGATGCTGCGGGGGCAGTGGAGAGGTCAGCACCCTGCTGCCACCCTGTGCCCACCATGCCCCTCTCCTCCTGTCCTGGGTATCCCTCCCACGCACCCCACCAGGCGTGGCACGATGCTGGGCACCAGTATGGGTCAGGCACTGGGGGGCAAGAGGTGCTGGGTGCCCCCCAAAACATCCTGGCAGCGAGGGCACTGTGGAGTGGGGGGAGTGTGCCCAGGTGGGCAGGGCAGCATGTGCCAGGCTGTTGTGAAGGGTGGCTGTGCGCCACACTGTTCCAGGCTGTGTGCCACACTGGGTGCTGTGCCGTGCTGTGTGCCATGCTGTGCCACACTGGGTACCATGCTGTGTCATGCTCAGCGTCACACTGTGCCACACTCTGTGCCATGCTGTGTGTGCTCTGTGTGCCACACTGGGTGCTGTACTGTGCCACGCTATGTGCCATACTCTGTGTGCCAGACTGGGCGCTGGACTGTGCCAGGCCGTGTGCCACGCTGTGCGCTGTGTTGTGCCATGGTCCATGGCACACGGTGTTGCGCCACGCTCTGTGCCACGCTGTGCGCTGTGTTGTGTCATGTTGCATCATGTTGTGCCAGGCCGGGTGTGCCAAGGGAAACTGTGGACCAGGCTGTGTGGGCAGAGGGGTGTGTGTGAGATACAGGCGTGAGCAGCACCACACCCTGCATGCATGTGTGTGTGTGGAACAGGGGTGTAGGAACACAGGGTGTAGGTATAGAGGGTGTAGGAACACAGGGTGTAAGTATAGAGGGTGTAGGAACAGAGGTGTATGAACATGGGGTGTAGCTATACAGGATGTAGGAATATGGGTGTAACTATACAGGGTGTAGGCATAGAGGATGTAGGAATTGGGCTGTAGCCACACAGGGTGTAGGTATAGAGGATGTAGGAATTGGGGTGTAGCCACACAGGGTGTAGGTATAGAGTGTGTAGGAACACAGGGTCTGTGTACATGATGCATGTGTACAGGTGCAGGTACGAGGGCTGTAGGTACAGGATGTGCAGATCCACACGGTGTAGGAGCACGGGGTGTGCATCTGCAGGCTGTAGGTCTACGGAGTGTAGGAACACAGGGTCTACGCACAGGTGTACAGGAACAGGGCTGTGGGATCAGGGTTGCAGGAACAAGGTCTGCGTACAGGGGAGCAGGAACAGAGGTACAGGAGCAGGTTGTAGGAACGTGGTCTACGCACAGGGCTGTAGGAGCAGGGGCGCAGCGACAGGCTCTGCACGCAGAGGTGCAGGAACAGAGGAGCGGGGCCTACGCACGGGACTGCGGGGTCACTGAGGGGGCTCTGACCTGGGCTCGGGCAGGAGGATCCTCTTGCTGGCGCGGGCGGCGGGCGCGGCGCGGCTCTTCTCCATGGCCATCAGGTAGCTCACGTCGGCCAGCACCGCCTCCAGGTCCGCCATCTTCTCGGCCGCCGGCCCCCGGCCCCTCCGCCGGACCGGACCCGGAGCCGGAGCCGGACCCGACCCGGACGGGCACCCGGAAGCGGAACCGGCACCCGGAAGCGGAACCGAAGGGCCGGACCAAACAACAACAACAACCCCCCCTCCTCCCCCCCACCNATCGGGCCCGACCCGCACAGGCCTCACGGGACCGGGGCGCCCATGGCCCCTGCGCGCCGCCCCGGCCCTGACAGGCGGCACCGCCCCTCCCCACCGCGCGAGGGAGCGGGCGGGGCTTGCGAGTAGGGGGTGTGGCCTAAGCGAAGGGGCGTGGCCTTCTGATGGTCTTCGCCCCGCCCACCCCGTGTCTGGGACAGGACGGGGATGAGACACATTGCGGGGGGGTGACTGCGTGTGCGACGTCATGGGTGACGTGTGACTCTGTGTGAAATCATATGTGTGACGTCACGTGTGATACTGCGTGTGACATTGTATAACATGTGACATCATGTACATGACCTCATGCGTGACATCACATGGCACTGTGACATGTATGACATCATGTTGTGATACTGTATGTGACATTGTGACATCATGTGACACATCATGTGCGTGACATCGTGACAAGAATTAAATGAGGGAAAAAACTCTAAATAATTAAATAGAGAAAAAACCCTGAAGAACTAAATAGAGAAAAAAACCCAAAGAAATAAATGAGGGGAAAACCCCCAAAGACTTAAATAGGGAAAAACCCCCCAAAGAATTAAATGAGGGGGAAAAAACCCCAAAGAAAGAAATAGGGGGGGAAAAACCCCAAAGAAATAAATAGGGAAAAAATCCCAAAGAAATAAATGAGGGGAAGATACCCCAAATAATTAAATGAGGAAAAAAACCCCAAAAAGTTAAATAAGGGGGAAAAAACCCCAAAGAATTAAATAGAGAAAAAACCCCAGAGAATTAAAGAGGGAAAAAAAAAAAACCCAAAGAATTAACCAAAGGAAACTCAAACAACTAAGAGAAGTGAAAAATCTCCACTAAACCCCGAATAAAATTCAAAGAGTAACGAAAACCAACCAACTCGATCCCTCCTCCTCTCCCCCCAACCCCACAAGCCACCCCAAAAGCCTACAGAGAGCGGGAGAGCGAGGTTTAGGTCTTTTTTTACCCTTAATGCTTAACATTTAATTTTAAAGCACAAACATCAGAGATGGACTCTAAATCGCCAACAAAAAAATAGATATTTACAATATTTCTCCGAGGAACGGGGGAAATCGCTGGGATTTCGGGTCAGAGGGATAATGGGGTGGAAAAAATCGGGTGGGACGGGTGGAAACTGGAAAAACACAACCAAAAATCCCGTAAGTGACTGGGTTTTGTTTCGTGGGGAGGGGGTGGATTTTAAATCACTCCGTGATTTTGAGAGACAATTTGATTTTTTGGGGGGCTTCCCCCTTCTTTTCTTCTTTTTTTATCGGGGTGGGGAGAGGGGTTTGAGGTTTTTCTTTTTTCCCCTTCCCCTCACCCCATATCCCCACCTCCACCCCGGACGAGTGGGCGCACCAGAGTCTCTTCTGCAGCCGCAGGGGGCTCAGCTCGACCCTATTTGTTGTTGGGGTTTGAATTTCTCGCCGCAAAACGAAAGGAGAATTTGAAAGAAAAGGACAAATTTCCAATCCCAACCCCAAAAAAGGTTCAAAAAAACCCCCAAAATGTTTCCTTTCCCCTCCCCTCAAAGACCCACAGAGCCCCCCCCACGCTCCACCCCAGAGATGAAGGCTGGGGTGAAGAGGAGGAGGGGGGGTTAAGGGGAGGGGTCTTGGCTCTTCCTCTTCCTCTCATCCCCTGGAAGGAGGGTTGGGGGGCGGTTCTGCTCCAACACCACTGGAGTCCACCTTGTTGTCCCCCCCAACCCCAATCACCCCACAAGGTG
>VXBP01008604.1:41368-78199 GCA_013400115.1 Rhinopomastus cyanomelas
CCCACCCCAAGACCAGGGTGGCCCCCCCCCCACTCCTCTTCCTCCCTTATTGCTTCCCATGGGCTGGGGGGTAGGGGTTGTGCTCTATGGGGTTGGAGGAGCCACATCCTGACACCGCAATGGGGTGGTGGTGGGGGAGCAGGCAGGGAAGTAAGAGGATGACCTCCCCCCAAAAAAGACACCGCAAGAAAAGAGGACTCCCCAACCTTATTTTTTCCTGTAGGGTCTCTCTTGCAGGGGTTTGTTTTATAGAGTCTTTCTTGCAGGGGTTTTTTTATAGGGTCTTTCTTGTCGAGCTGTTTTTAATAGGGTTTCTTTCCTGTAGGGCTTTTTTAAGGTTTTTTTAATAGGGTTTTGGTGCTTTTAGGGAGTTTTTTTTTTTTGAGGGATTTTTTTTTTGTAAGGTTTTTTTTTTTTTTTTTTTTTCTTGGGGTTGGGGGGGAGGGGATTGTTGGGATTTTTTTTTATAGGGTTTTTTTGTTTTTCTTTAAAGTGCAAAAAGCTCTCTGCTGCCCTAGAGAGAATTTCTTTGGAGCGACCGTTCATTGCAAAGGAAAAACGGCAGCTGGAAGGGGTTGGGGAGAAGGGGTTTGGAGAAGGGGGAAAAAAAAGAGGATGGTATTGGGGTACGGGGAGTGTGGGGGGGTTCATGCCAGTCCTGGGCAGACAGAGTGGCCGTTGCCCCTCCAGAGTGCTTCAACAATAGGCGAGGAAGAGGAGGAGGAGGAGGAGGAGGTGGCAGATCCCACTCTCCCCTCCCCACCCCGGGGTGGGTGACGCTTGGTGAGTCCTCCCTGAGCTCTGGTGGAACCTGTGGGTGCTCCCCCCCAACCCTGCTCCCAGTTGGTGCCCCAGGGTGGGGCTGAAGCACCGTGACCCTCACCCCCACATTGTGCACCTCCCACCCCCAAAAAAAGCTCCTCTCCCCCAGCCCTGGATGCTGGAAGAGCCCCTGGGGAGCAGTGGGAGAAGGAGAGGGCTTGATCCCAGCCCCTACGGGGTGAGCGATGGATGAGCTGGTTACTGGAGTTGTCCCAGCTCTGCTCCCGGACCCTCAAACAGGGAGGAGGAGGAGGAGGAAGAAGGGGAAAGCAGGGTTGGGAAGGGTGGGAAAGAAGAGGGTGTCTCCGTATCTCCTCATGGAGACCTCCGTCATAACCTCCGCTGTCGGGACCAGCTTCTGGGCCGATCGCCCCATCCCTCCTCTGATACTGGCCAGCCTGGTGGGATCATCTTCCTCGGGAACGAGGAGGAGGAGGAAGGACGGCGGAGCGAGGCCAGCAGCGGGTCCTGCCTGCCGAGCCAGGACACGGGAGGGCAGGAGGTTGCTCGGGGCAGGGGGAAGGTGAAGGAGCTGCTCTCCAAGAGAGGGGTGGGCTGGGCTCTTATTGTTTGATCCTGCTCAGTCTGCCCCGGGGAGGGTCTCTAGCTGATTTTTTGGATCAGCTTCTCATCGGACAGGCAGTAGAGGCTGTTGATGGACAGGTCCGAGATGAAGTGCTCACAGGCTTTGCGCGTGATCTGTTTGCAACCTCGCAGGTCGATGAGGGTGACGTTGGAGATGCGACGAAGGTAGAGCAGGGCCTGGTCCGTCAGCTTATTGCAGCCTGCGGGGGAGAGATGGGAGCAACACTGGGATCAGGCGCTTCCACGGAAGAACTTCCAGACAAGGAGGACACTGAGGTGCTGGAGAGAGTCTAAACAAGGGCAGTGAAGCTGGGGAAGGGCCTGGAGGACAGGTCTGATGGAGAGAGGATGAGGGACCTGGGGTTATTTAGTCTGGAGAAGAGGAGGTTGAGGGGGAAACCTTCTCACTCTACATCTACAGAAAGGAGGTTGGAGAGAGGTGGGAGTTGGGTCTAAAAACACAAGTGACAGGATGAGAGGAAACGGCCTCAGGGGAGGTTTAAGGTTGGCCATGAGGAGAAACTTCCCCACGGAAAGAATCATCAACCCTTGGAACAGGCTGCCTGGGGACAGGAGGAGTCACCACCCCTGGAAGGGTTCAAACACCGAGTAGCTGTGGCCCTGGGGAAACAGGGCTGAGTGGGCAGGGGGCACTGGGGTGACGGTTGGACTTGGTCGTCTTGGAGGTCTCCTCCAACCTTATTGGTTCCATGAAAACCAGAGCCGAGCTGGGAGGGAGGAGGAAGCAGCTTCATGAAGGCCTTGGCCCACGCAGCACAGCCGGTACCCACCTGCCATGTTGAGCTCGGTGAGGGAGTTGCGTGTGGAGGAGCCCACGGCCGTGAGGAGATTGGCCGACTGGTCCGTAAGGTGGTTGCAGTGGCTGAGGTCGAGGCGGGAGAGCAGGGGCATGTGGCGGATGATGAGGCGCAGTGTGGCGTCGGTGATGTCCAGGCCGGCGAGCCGGAAGTCGATCATGTTGCGGAGTTTGCTGCGATTGTCCTGACCTGCACACGGAGGGGAGACAGGAGCTGAGAGAGGGGAGCAGAGACAGAGTGGAGCCGGGGAGCAGAGGGAGAGAGAGACAGAGATGGAGAGGAGCAGGGAGCAGAGAGAGACACACACAGAGAGGAGCTGGGAGCAGAGAGAGAGGAGCTGAGAGAGAGGAGAGGACCCGAGAGGAGAGAAGAGCTGAGAGCAAGGAGAGGGGAGTGGAGGAGCTGGTTGCTGAGACACAGGAGCGAAGTGAAGCGAAGCTGAGCGAGAGGACAGCAGCAGAGCAGGGAGAGCTGAGAGCGAGAAGCAGCTGAGCATGGACTATCCACCCTGGGGCATCCCAGATCCAGCATCGACCCTCTCCTCCTCTTTTTCCCCATGACCCTGGGGGCAGCATCTTACTGGGTTTGTCTGTTGGAGGCGTGAGTAAGTCCCGGATCTGAGGGTCCTTGATTCCTACTGCCCACCGAAGATCGAGGGTCCTGAGAAGGGGGCAGCTGGAGGTACTGAGAGCGCAGACCGCAGACCAGGAACAGCCCGCCAAGATGAGGTCTTTCAGGCCTGGCAGCAGAAGGGAAGGAACGAGTCAGACGGGCTCAGGCAGCACCGAGGAGTCCCACATCTCAACCTCCTTCTCTCCAGGCAGAGGAGGGAGCAGCTCCACTCCCTGCTGGGCTGGGACAGGGAGGGAGGGAGATCTCTGTGGGATCTCCAGAGGAGGAGCTTCCTGCTGCCGCGGGCAAGGCGATGCAGGCACCCAGCTCCCCAGGCGGGCGGCAGGGCGCAGAGCCCCGCGCGTCGCCGCGGTGCCCGTACCTGGCAGCCTGTTGACGAGCCACGTGAGCTGCTTTTTGGAGATGTTGGTCCAGCTGAGGTCCAGGCTGACCGGCTGCCGTTTGATGATGCCGCTCAGCGCCTGGGGGGTGATGGACTTGCACCTGCTCAGATCGATCTTTGTCCACAATCTCTTGTCACAGCACCTAGGGACAAGGAACGAGGATGAGGGTCGAACCCCCGAGAGCCCCGTGGGATGAAGGGCAGCCAGTGGGCCACTTGGGTTTGGGGACAAGCCCAGCCCTGGCGCGGCTCTGGCTGCTGAACGAGGTTTCTCCACAACGTGGGCAGTTGCTGAGGGTGTGTGGCCACCCAAGGATGCCCAGACCAGCCCTGGCAGGGTTCTGCTGCCACACCACAGGACTCTGAGTCACAGCTGTCTGCCTGTTTGGCCCGTCCTGGGTGAAGATCTTAAACCCCCAGTACTCCCAGCTGGCAAAACACAGCCTGGTGCCACCCACAGCAGTCTGGGGAGACTCAGGAGCTGATGGCAGCTCAGTTGTGCCCTGGAAGGTGCCACCCCAGTGGCAGGTGAGAGGACGTTTTCCACACCAGTCCCACCAGCAGCTGACGAAAGCCAGCTGGTCCTTCCCCGTCGTGCCTGGCGGTTAGAAAACCTCCCAGTTTTCCCAGTCTGTTCCCAAGTGCCTCCATCCCAAGCTGTCCCAGTGCCAGCATTGTCTTCAGACCCGCTGCCCCTTGAGGCCGCGTTCCCAGCCAGCAAACTGGGAGGCCGGGAAGGGCAAGGGCTGTGCCAGGCAAGGAGAGGGCATCAGGGCCTCAGAAGGACACAGCGGGGGACACCAGTGCTCAGCTGCCAGCACGACCTGCCGCCATCTCCCAAGGGAAGGGACGCGAAGAAGACAGAAGGGGCCAGGGCACACACATGGCAGAGGCAGCAGCTGGGCGCAGGGAGCAGATCTGGGGAGACCCCTCCCCCTGTTTCCCAGCAGGCACAAGGCTTGGCAGGGCTGTGCCCTGTTCTGGGGGCCACAAGGTGGACTGGGACCCCCTCTTGCCTGCCACCCCCCGGGCCACTCACCACTTGTACCAGGTCTTGCACACCCGCATGCACTCGCAGAGCTCCCTGCGGGTGAGGTAGCGGAAGACTGACATCCACACCTCGCGCTGCATCCAGCTCTCCTCGCCCTCCGGCGCCCGACCCCCGCGGCCGTTGAGCCGGGCTGCCGCCCCTTCCTCCGCGTTCTCGTCCTCCTCTTCCTCATCCTCCTCGTTCTCGTCAGCGCCGGCAGCCGCCGCCGCCGCCTCGTCGTCCCCGCCGGCGTGCAGGGGCACTCGGGCGGGCGCGTGGCGCATGACGACGCGCGGCGAGTGCTGCAGGTTGGCGGAGGAGGCGGTGATGGCTTGCAGTTTGGGGACGATGGAAGTGCCGTGGACGTCTTTGGTGGGACGCTGGAGCGTCACGGTGAGGTAGGAGCAGTGCAGCTTGGCCGTCTCCACCTCCGACAGCTCCTTCTTCCCGCTGGGGTTGTTCTCCTTCTCCCTCACCATGGTTCTCTCGGTGGCCTGGAGCCGCAACAGTTGCCGTCGCTTGAAGCGCTCGTCCCTGCTGGCGCTGTGGTGGTCGCTGGGGCCGGCTCCGGGCGACGAGCGGGTGACGACGCCTCGCGGTGACGCGGGGTCGTGGATCAGCTGCAGCATTGGGGTGGGCGAGTTGGGCGGGGGGGTCAGGGGCTCCTCGCAGCTCCGCAGGGGACGCAGCACCTTGGCTTGTGCCGTGTCGTCGTCGCTCTCCTCCACCTTCCGCTTCTGCGAGCAAGAGGGGGGTTACAGTGGGGGACGGAGCTGTGAGGGAGCCAGGCGCAGAGAGCAAGGGGCTGTCAGCTCACCCCGATGTGGGATGGCTGTGGTAGGGTGCTGCCAGGCCCCCCTACACCCCCAATGAACCCCACTGTCACCAGTCACTGCCTAACTGGTGCTCCGGATCGCATCAGTGCCGACCAGCCCACCCAGCCTGGTTGAACACAACATAGCAGGATGCAGGACGTGGGTCCTACCTGGCCCTTCTCCCCATCATCGCCCTGGTAGCACTTGGGGCACTCCCAGCAGTTGGGGAGCTCATCGCTGAGCAGCCCTTCCCCATCCATCTGTGGGGAGAAGAAGGCAGTGAGCAGGAGTCTTTCCCCACAGCCAAACCCCGCTGCTCCCTGGGGCTCAGGCTCTGCTCACCTGCAAGCAGCCAGGGTGGACAATCTCGTTGCAGATGCAGCACTCCATGAGCTTCTTCTCAAAGTCCTGCGAGTCCTCGTTCTGATCCACCTCCCCACAAAGTGCACACGTGACCGAGTGAGGCAGCCTGGGCTACAAAGGAAAGCAGCGGTGAAACCAGGGTGGAGTGGATGGGACAACCTCCCCCCTCTCCTTCTGAGGGTTAGGTTGGACATCAGGAGAAATCTCTTCCCTGACAGAGTGGTCAGGGGTTGGAACAGGCTGCCCAGGGACTGAGGGGAGCCACCATCCCTGGAGGGGTTCAGCAAATGACTAGATGTGGCCCTTGGGGACAGGGTTTAGTGGCCAGGATGGGGCTGATGGGTGGACTTTATCATCTTGGAGACTGCTTCCAACCTGAACGATTCTAGGACTCTGTCTGGACCCCGCTGGGCCACCTGGAGCCACTGAGCAGCGGAACAAAGCGCAGACTCACCGCCAGGCACTGCCGGAGGACGCAGGACTGCTTCATGCGGCCGGGCCCACCAAACTTCTTCATGTCCCTGCAGTAGTGGCACATGCCACACTCGCCCTGCATGCAGGCCTTGCACTTGCGGCACCGCACCCGCCTCCGCCTGGCGCCCGACACGATGGGAGACACCGTGGACCTGACGGGCGTCGGGCGCGGGGTTGGCTTCATGGTGTGCGGCTTGGTGATGGGGATGGTGGGCAGGCGCACCCTCAGCCGGGCCTGGAGCTTTAGCTGGGGTGGAAAAGAAAGAGACGAGAGGGAAGCGATGCGAGATGAGCGAAACGCTGCCTTGGGCTTGGAGCAGAAAGATCTGGATCCCCAGCAGAACCCTGCTGAGGGGTTTGGGACAGGGCAGGCACCAAAACACCCAGCTCCAGGACTGGGAAGTGCCAAGCTTGTGCCATTCACGGGGCTGCAGCACCAACTTCTGTGAAGGAGCTGAGGCTGCTCAGCTGGAGGAGAGAAGGATCTGGGGGGACCTTAGAGGAGCTTCCTGTAGCTGAAGGTGCTCCAGGAAAGCTGGGCTTTTTCCCAAGGGACTCTGGTGCTGTGACAAGGGGGTTGGGTTCGAGGGCAAAGAGATGAGACCTGAGGCAGAAATCCCTCCCTGGGAGGGTGCTGAAGCCCTGGAACAGGCTGCCCAGGGAGACTGTGGCTGCCTGTCCAAGGCCAGGCAGGATGGGGCTGTGGGCAGCCTGGTCTGGTGGGAGGTGTCGCTGCCCATGAGCTCTGAGCTCCCTCCCAACCCCAACCAGTCTGTGATCCCGCGACCCAGGTGCTGCATCCAAGCACACAGACATCTCCAGGTCTACTCCCCAAGCAAAGCTGCCCAAGATGTTTGTGCTGCTGAAGGACCAGGAAACCTCCCCGAATCCCCTTGGGCAGGCTGAGACAGGCCCCTCCAGAGGGGAACTGGGGAGGCTCTGCTGCGTCCAGACACGCAGCCAGACTGTTTCCCACCCCTCCCAGTGCAACGGGGTCCTGACTCTTCCCAAGCGCAGGAAGGAAGCGGTGACCTATGGGATCCGTCCTGTGGAGGGGACATCCGGCCGGCTGGCCGGCCAGCGGCAGTGGCTCCTCACTTCCATCTCCCCCAGTGAGCCCAGGCCCAGCTCTGTGCTACGAGCACAGCACCCCAAAATACCCCTTCTTCCAAGAATCTGTAGGTAGAGAGCCCCAGGAGGGAGCTGCCTCTCTTAGTGCTGCAAAAGCCCTTGGCTCAGACACCTGAGGGAGTTTTGGGCAGCAGAGCAGAAGGGAAGGGGGAAATCAGCACATCCACACGCGACACCCACCCCGGTCCCCTCCTGGCAGCTCCTACCTTATCTCTCTTAGGCCACTGGACGATAGGGACGCCTGTAAGTGCCAGTTTCGGGTCGCTGTTGGCGTATTCTTCTAGCAACAGCTAATGGGGGAGAGAGGAAGGGGGAGGGGAGGGTTAGGGGAAAAAAAACCCAAAAAGAGAGAGCAAAAAAAAAATCCCAGGTGTGAGTAGAGCGAAAGAAAGCTCCCACCGAGCTGCCAACGTGCTGCAAATAGGGCTGGGAAGGAGCCCTCCTCTACCCACGCCCGCGTGCAACGATCCCTCCCCACAGGAGACAGACAAGCTCTGTCGAGTCGATCTGCACCAGCGCTTTCATCCAACTGCCTCTGGGCCCCGAGGCCCCGCGCCGGGGTAGGGGGCGAGCGCCAACATCCCGCGAGCCGGAGGGGGATACGTGGGCGAGGACTCATTAGGATCAGACCCTCAGCCTGCTCCCTTGGTGGAGGGTCCCCAGCGCTCTGTCCAGAGCCTGCTGTGTGAGCTGCCAAGTAGCCAAGAGCTGCTCCCCTGCAGTGCCGTGGGGCTGGCTCTGACTTTGAGCGATCCCTCGGTGCCCGCCGGCTGGGCACGGTGCCCTACGGCGCGCCAGAGGCTCCAACTCTGGGTAGACCTGAGCTCCTCACGCTCACCCCAAGCCTCTTGCTGCCCTGCTCCGTCTCCCAGCACCCAGCTCTCCACCCAGTTTGCCCATTCCCCACCCAGTTTGCCCGCTGCAAAAGGTGCTTTATTTACTCGGCGTTGCTATAGCTACGTTGGCAGGAGGCATCCCCACGCGCGCTGCTTCCCGCTGCCAGGCAGGACCAGGGCAGGGGTCCCCCGTCCCCTGGCTGCGGAGCCCCCAACTCCACTGCGGCTTTCCAGTGCTCCCCAACCTTTTTGCTGGGGTGGGAGCGGGGGAGGCTGCAGGGAGGAAGGAAGCTGCAGCCTCCCCTCTGCTCCCCAGGGTGCTGCCTGCAGCCTTCCCAGCGCAAGGTGAGGGGCTGGGGGCTCACTCTCCCCACCCCGCAATACGTTCAGACAAGGAACCGCAGTCTCCCCACCATTCCAGGCACCGTGGGGGTGGTGGTGGCTCAGCTGGGGGACTCAAGGGCTTGAGGGGGCACCAGCGTCCCATCTGGCTCAGTGCTGGGGCAAGTGAGACCCCTCTCCGTCCTTTCTCCGGCTGCAGGGACAAGGCAGAGGGGATCTGGCTTGGGGTGGGGTGACAAGCAGAGGGGATCCTACAAGCTTCCCCCGGGCTGGCAGAACTCCGGTGGGTGAGTGAACGTGCCCCTGCGAAGGGGAAAGGGGGCCAAGCACCAGCCAAAGACCCCCTCTAAGGGAAGCAGGGGTGTCCCCCAGCCCCTACTGAGCCAAGAGCCTCCCCACCCGCCCCATCCCACGAGCATCGCCAACCGCCTGACCTTGTGCCTCCGGAGCCACCGCTGCCGCCACTCTGGGGTGAAGTTTGCTGAACCCTCTTTGTTTCGCCGGCTGCACTAAGAGGGGCTGAGGACCCCCTCCCCACACACACCCCTCAACCAACCGCCTTCTCCAAGAGCGGGATCAGGCTGAGCAGAACTGAGCCGGCCACGGGGTCTTCGGGGACATGGCTGGGCTGGGGGGAGCCGCCGTAACCCCCTCGCCGTTAGCCGAAGCCGGCTCCCCCCAGCAGCAGCAGCACCTCGCTGGCTGCGGCTGAGGCGGGCGGCAGCCGCGTGCTCTTCGGCAGCCCTTGGGCAGCGGCGGCAGCGGCTTCCTGAGCCCTGAAACAATGCTGCTGCGTCACCCACATGCGGTTCCCAGCAGTGCTTTGCAAACGGGAAGATGGCAGGAGAGCAAAAACGGAGCGGGCGAGCGAGCGAGCACAAGGGCAGAGCCACTCTGCTGCAGAGCCGGGAGGGGCTGCTGCTGCTGCTGGCGGCGGCGACGCCGCCGGGCGCTTGGCGTGGCACCGACTGGCGCAAGCAGCTCCCCCCGGTAAGAGCGGCGGCCTCATCGTCCTTCCCCCGTCGCTGCGGCTGCTGGCGGGGTGGGTTGAGGTGTCTCCCGTCGCCCTCAGCTACCTACCAGGGTCTGGGCACGTTGGGGAGTTCAGCTCCTGCTGCCCCGCTGACTTTTGTCCTGGTTCAGGTGGGGTTTGGGGTGAGTGGGGAGGGATGAGGACGGACCCAGAGGGACAAACAGCCCTGTCAGATAAGTTGGGTAGCGGCTGTGGTCCCAAAGGCATCAGTGACCAAACCAGTACGGGGGGACGGACCCATGCTGGGTGAAGGGAGGTCTCCCAGCTCCCCGGAGACACCCCCCACCCCGCAGTCAGATCCAGCCCAGCACAAGTCCAGAGTTCCCTCTGCTCCAACAGCAGCAACCCAGAGCAGCACTAGAGAGCTGCTCCCACCCCTGACGCAGCCAGAGCATCTGCAGGAACCTCAACTTTGATCTCTTCTGCCCCTGGAGAACCCGGGAAGCCACCGGGTCACCATGAGCAGACACCTGGGCCTGGACTATCACTACCTGAGCCTCCAGGGACACCCGGGGCACCACAGATGGGCTCGGAGGATGTGCAGGGTGGGGTCTCCGCCGCATTGCCAAGGTCAAGGACATCAGCCACCACACCAAGGTGGTCAGCCAGGAGGTCTGGGACCTCTTGTGAACATCCCAGGTGGATGTGACCCACCGGAGGAGCAGACCAGGCAGATAAGGAGCACAGAGGAGGAGATAGCTCTGATCGTGGGGAAACCCAGCACCCCACAGAGGCAGACACGTGGGCAGCACCAGATCAGAGCCTCCTGCACCACGCTGCTCCTCTGGAGAGTGAAGGACAGCACCCAGCGCACCCCAGGAGTGGTCAGAAGTGACAGTCAACTGGACCTCTCAGAAGTTCCCTCCTTCCTAACTGTGAAGTCACCAGGAGCTTTGCTAGTGAGATGGGTGAAGCTAGAAAGGTGGGAAGCAGCACGGTGGGCTGTTTGATGGCACAGAGGGAGGTGCCAGGCCACTACCCCCCCGTCTGTGGTGGGAAATACCACGTTCTGGCGTACAAACCCAGCAGGGATTCAACTGTGGGGTGCAGCACGAGGAACCCCATGTGCCTCATGTCTCCATGAGGGATGACAGGAGCATCAGAACAACCCTGAAGACCTTCACTGACCAGGACTTTCAGTGACCAGCCCCACTAAAAGGCTTTCTGACAGATGTTTTGTCCCTTTAGCTGCGGTGGTCTGAGCTGGGTAGGGTTTCAGCAGTGGGGTTTAGGGGCCAGCAAGGCTCCTGTAAGAAGTTTTGGGACTCTCCAGGTGAAGGTGGTGGTGGTGAGGGCGGTCTGGGGGCCATGGAATGTACCTGATGGCTCCTAATCTCTCCTCAATCTCACTGGGTGATTTCTTTGCTTTGTACTGGGTGATGGGTTGGTTGGTTGCCCTGGGAAATGGGGTCTTGTTAAAATCAGAGTTGTTACCTCCAAGTAAGGTTGCGTTTTGCTCCATCACCAGGGCTCTGGCTGTGTCCAAGGCCAGGCTGGATGGGGCTCTGGACAATCTGGTCCGGTGAAAGGTGTCAGTGCCCACGGGAGGGGGTTGGAACTGGGTGATCTCTGAGCTCCCTCCCAAGCTAAACCAGTCTGTGACTCTCTGCTGCAGCTCAACTACAAGGTACAACCAGACACAGGGGCCGGTGGGTCCCACCAAAACCACCGGCACAAGCCCAGGGGGGCTCCACAACATGACAGGTCTCTCTGAACAGGCCTCAAAACCCAACATCGAACGCTCTCACCTTCCAAACACCCAACTGCAGGCTCCCCGTGTCAGCCCAAGGGTGGAACACTGAGCTCACGGCTCAAGGTTCTCCCGACCATCACACAGCCTGTGGTGGGACCAAGGCCAACCCACCAGGCCGGCTCAAACACACGCATCACAAACTCAAAGGCCGCAGCACACGCAACGCGCCGGAAAATGCCGCAGGAAAGCAGAGTTGCAGCCTCCAAGAGCTGCCACTCCTTGAGCCAAGCATCAGCAGAGCTCAGCCTACCAGCAACAGCCCATCACGGGACCCCTCTAGCTCCGAATGCAGCCGACTTCCCAAACAACCCAGAAAAGTCACCAGGAGTTGGCACTTGGAGCAGAAACGGGACAGCAGAGACGAGCATCCCCGCGTCAGTGCGGCTACAGATCAGCAGCAGCAAGGAATGGAGGAGGACACTGTGGGTTTAGGACTACAAGGACTTGTAGAGAGTAATTCTTGATTTCAAGGGTGGCAGAACCCTGGCCCAGGCTGCCCAGAGAGGTTGGAGGGGTCTCCTGCACTGGAGTGATCTCAAACCTGTCTGGACCCACCCTGGGCGACCTGCAGCAGGGTTGGGCTAGATGACCCCTTTAGAGGTTCCCTCCAACCCTACAAGTCTATGATCTCCAGAGTTTCCTTCCAGCCCCCATCAGTCTGCAAAGAACCCAGAGGAACAAGGACCAAGGAAAGGGCTCCACAAGTCACAGTGTCCAACAGCCCATAACATCCACAGCCACAAGTGGGAAACCCACCTCACAGACACTCCTGCACCCACAGGGAACCCAGAGCTCCTCAGTCATCGATCCCGAGCTGCAATCCAAGACAGGGCTGTCCCACCAGCACCAGCTGCTGTAGCACCATGAAGAATGCACCAAGTCTGCAGCCCCAGGACAGGAGCAGGGGCAGATTTATCCACAAAGAAGCACCTTTCCACCTCCCAAGCGGACGCAGCCCCGAGGAGCCGCAGCTCCTGCTGCTCCCTCACGCTTCCACATACCTTGACATCGGCGATGAGCGCGTCCTCGTCCTCGATGCCGGTGGGGACGCACTTCTTGTGCAGCGGGAGCGACTCCAGTTTGTCGACGAGGCAGCGCAGCCCCTCCAGCTCAAACTGGGTCAGGTGGACCCTCCTGTTCTTGCGGGGGCTGCCGCCGTTGGGGTCGCAGGCCTGGCCGTTTTGGGACCCCCGGCTGGAGTCGGAAGAGTCTATAGACGGGGACTTCTTCAGGGCTGGCAGGCTGCTGCGGCAGCTCTTGCCCAGCTCGTCATAGTCCACGTTGGCACCATTGGCTATGGGGCTGGTGAAGATGGACCGTCTGGTGATCGGTCGCCTGGGTTCCTTCCCTGCTGCATCCTCCTCTTCTTCCTCCTCCTCCTCCTCTTCCATGTTTACTGAGTCAGAGGAGCTCAGCTCCATATCTGCCACGATGGAGAGAGAGGGAGAGGAGAGCCGTTCAGTTTCTAGAGGGATCAGCAGAGATCATCCCTGTACCCTAGTGGGATGGGGCAAGTAGCAGCTGGAAGGGAAGAGCTAAAACCCTCTCCTACTCCTGGCTCATTTTGTGGGAAGGTGAGACAAGAGAAAGCCTCCCAGGGAAGGAGAGAGCAAAGCTCTGGGCTCAATTGTGTAGAATCATGGAGTGGGTTGGGTTGGAAGGAACCTTTAGAGATCATCTAACCCAACCCTGCTGTCATGGGCAGGGGCATCTGCAACTACATCAGGTTGTGCAAAGCTTCACCCAACATGAGCTGGCTTTGGAGGGCTCAGGATCTCCAGGCATCTGGTCCTGGGAGTGACCTGGGACCTTGCTCTTGCCTTCATGATGCTCCCGTCATGAAGGGTGGGATGTGGACTCACTAGATGACCACGAGGTCTCTGCACAATGAAGCTCCTTTCCCTAACAGGAAAAGGAACTCTCTGATCCTTCCCTTTCACCTCTCTGCCCCAGTTCCCACTTCAGGCTGCTCAGAAAGGGCAATGAAAGCACCGGAGGAGGACAGAGACAGCCAAGTGCTGAGGGAGATCTCCAGAGAAGCACAGGACAAGGCCAAGGGCCGGGAGCCACGTCCCTTGGCCCAAAATCAAGAGCCCCAGAGAGGCTGCAGCTGCAGGGGAGGGGCCCAGAAGCTGGCATTTGCAGCCTCTTTGGGGAGCTGCCTCTTGCAGCTGCAAGGAACCCAGGGCAGGGCCAAAAGAAGAAGTAAGAGTCTGCTTAGTTTTGACTTCTCCCTCCAACGGAAGAGCAACAAACAGCACCTCCTTCATCCAGTCTGCAATGCCCCCCAAAAACAGGGAGGAAACCCATAGTAACCACCTTGTGAAACAGAGGAAGCTCTGGTCCCAAATTCCTCCCACCCAGCTGAGCCAGCAGGAGGGTGAAGGAAGGGCTAAGCTACAGGGAGAGGAAGGAGTAAGGAGAACCAACGCGGCGAGGGCTTACCCATGCTGAGCGACTCCTTCTGGAAGTCCTTGGTGAGGTGCGAGCGGCTGGTGATGCAGTAGACGTAGCGCTCCAGCACGTACCAACACATCTCGTAATAGAAGGGGTAACGGAACTTGTTGGGGACCTGGAAAAAGAGAGAAAGGCTTGGATGAGGATCAGCTCAAACCTCAGCAGAGCAGAGACCGGGCCCTGCCGTTAACATTTCAGTTGTCTTTGGTAGGGCTGTGGCTCTTCCCTGCCTCAAAGAGCAAGAGAAGAGGTTTTGGTTGAAGATAAAGGTTCAAGGTGACTTCTTAAGGTTTGGGTTGAAGGGGCCTTCAAAGTTCATCTAGTCCAGTCTCACTGCAGGGAGCAAGGATATCAAGCAGAGCAGGTTGCTCAGAGCCCCAAGGTCCAACATGACCTGGAATGTCTCCAGGGAAGGGGCTTCTCCCACCTGGGTAACCTGGGTCAGAGCATCACCACCCTCAGCATCAAAATGTTTCTTCATTATATCCAGTCTGAATGTCCCTCTTTTGGTTTAACCATCACCCCTTGTTCTGTCACAACAACCCCTGCTGAAAGGTCTGTCCCCATCTTTCTTATTGGCCCCTTAAGTACTGCAAGGCACTGGAACAGGCTGCCCAGGGAGGTGCTGGAGTGACCTTCGAGTAGCTTTCCAGTCTCTGAAAGGGGGCTACAGGAAAGCTGAGGGAGGGCTTTTGACACAGGTGGTAGCAAGAGGACACAGGGAAAGGGTTCCAGACTTGAAGAGGGGAGATGGAGGTTGGCCATGAGGAACAAATTCTTTGCTGTGAGGCTGCTGAGATGCTGGAACAGGTTGCCCAAGGCAGTTGTGGCTGCCCCATCCCTGGAGGTGTTGAAGGTCAGGTTGGCTGGGGCCCTGAGTGACCTGCTCTAGTGAAGGCGTCCCTGCCTGTGCAGAGAGGCTGGAACTGGATGATCTTTAAGGTCCCTTCCAGCCCTGTGATTCTCTGAGTTGGAGCTTGAGTCACAGGGTGAGACTCGACTTGTCTGCCTGCAGGTCACCTCTCCACCTTCCTGGGAAGCCACATCCTCCCAAGCACCCCACAGGTCCTCACCCGTGTGCGGTCTTCGATGCTGTAGATCCGGAGCTGCATAGGGATGTTGAAGCTGTGTAAGAAGTTGCCTCCAAACACGAGTGTGTCCATGGGAGTGTACACAGCATGGATCCAACCTGGGAGACAACAGACACACTGACACTTCAGCACTGAAGAACAACCGCAGACCTGCCCCTGTGTCCCCCTGTGGTGACTGACAAGAGCCAGTCTCCAGCTTTGGGTCATCCCAGGGTCTCCAGGAAGTGGCTTCCTTCTTGTGAGAGGCCTAACACCAGCAGCAACAGGGAGCACAACTCAGCCAAGGTCTGTTCAACAGCTGAAAAGCCTCAAAGTGTCTCCAGCTCTGTTATCTCCAAGCACATCGAGTCCAACTGTTCACCTAATCCTGCCAGATCCTCACTAACCCCTGTCCCTCACTCCACAGCTTTGCAACTCCTCCACTGCCCTGGGTAGCCTGGGCCAGGCCTGGGGAACCCTTAAGGGGTAGAAATTGTTCCTCAGGATCAATCCCAACCTCCTCCAGAACAACTTCAGGCTGTTCCCTCTTGTTCCATTGCCTGGGACAAGAGATCTCACTCCTTACCCTATCCCAATCTCCTGAATTTCAGGGAGTTGTGTACAGGAAGGTCTCCCCTGAGCCTCCTGTTGTCCAATTAAACTCCCCCAGTTGCTCCTCAGAGCGCTGGTGCTCCAGCCCCTTCCCCAGCTGCGTTCCCCTCTCTGGACCCACTTCAATTCCCTCTGTGTCCTTCTGGCAGCGAGTGAGGGGCCCTGAACTGACCCCAGGATTCAAGTTGGGGCCTGCCCAGTATCCAGCAGAGGGAGATGATCCCTGCCCTGGTCTTGCTGGTACAAGCCCTTTGGCCACCATCAAGGCTCTTCAGTTACCTGCCAGTCTCTCCACATTCCTGCTTCCCAGCTCCCTAATGGTTTGTCTCCCAATATCTGCTTCTAGCTACCTGAAGCCTGCTGGAGTGTCCTTCCTCACATCCAGAGCCATCACCTTGTTCCTTAACCTCCTGCACTGATTCCTTTCCTTCCTTCCTTCCCAATCTGAACACAACTTTACAGAGATTTTAGAGAGCCAGGGGGCTGATGAGCTCTGCTGCCTCTGCTCTCCACATCCCACCGTGATGGGCTCTGGGGAAGCCCCATCATTATCTCCCTCTCCCTGTTACTCACAAGGCAGGAAGCTAAATCTTCCTTGTTCTGGTTTTGGTTGTGTCCTTGGAATCTCTTGTCAAGGCTGTACCTGCTCCCACCCTGAGGTACCTGAGGGGATGACAAAGGTGTAGCCCTGCTTGAGCTCGATGCGCTGGCACTCGGACACTCTGTCGCCAAGAAAAATGTCTCCCTGCTTTCCTGAGAGAAGCCAGTTCTCATAGAGCTCCAGATTCTGGGGTGTAGGAGGGATCAGCCAGAAGATCTGCAAACAAGGACACCACACGTAGGTAAAGTCAGCACAGAATTAGGAGCTTCTGAACACCCTCTGCTTCGTCCAAACTTGCAGATCAAGGGTTTTGCAGTGAAAACCTGTCAGTAACCCTCCAACACTTCGGCTTTTTAAGTCACTTCTATTTTAAAGCGACCCCTCACATATCTGCTGGGTATTTAACCCCACCACAGACAGCTCAGCTTTAGGAGAGGCTCCTGCTCATCTCGAGCTACTTTTCTTTGGCTTCCTATTGCTCCCAGCCACACCAAGAGGTGACTGGCTGTGCAGCCAAGCCCAAGGCACTGGATGAACCGGGTTATCTGTGCTGTGTCCTTTAGGCTTTGTGAAGTTCTCTGAGCATCATCCCTACAAGGGTTTCAGCCTGGGCCTGCTGGGCCTCTGAGGGCCTGAACTAACTCCAGGAACCACTGATGAACAAGTTTAGGCCGGAAACACCTCCATTTGCTGTCTAGGACCTGCACCTTCCAGGATCAACGAGAGAATAACCCAAAAGCCAGCGCCCTACAGCACTTCCAGCTTTTGCAACTAGGACTGTCCTACCTTTCCCCCACGGTGGATGTGGTACCACACAGAAGTGCCCCCAAAGTCCACGTGGAAATCTGTGTAGCAGCCCTTGACACTCATCAGACAGTATCTGGCAGAAAACAAGATGATGATCAGGTGAGAGAGCAGGGATCCCAGTTTCAGAGCACATGTGACATCCTCAAATGCAATGGGCTGCCACTGAGTTCAGACCAGTGGCAGTTCAGGTAAGAAGAGGGTCCTCATGCTCACAGCAGCTCTAGAAACCCCTCTGTGTGTCACAGCTTTGGTCTACAAGGCAGAGTGGGCCGTGCCCAGCAGCTCAACCCACTCTAGACATCTCAAAGTCATGAGCAGCAAGAGTTTCCCCAAGCTCCTAGAAGCCATGTGGTGGCAAATAAACAGGGAGACTGTTCCTGAAGCCTCCCTCTCAGTACAAACTGCTTCTCCCATCTTGCAGGAGATGCTTTGCTGCTTGTTGCCACCAGAAGAGCTCAGGAAGTCACTTACTTCTGCACCTTTGGATACTGCATCTCCAGGATTGCATTTGTCGACTCTGTCTGACTCTCCTTCAGGTGTCTGGGCCACATGTTGTCAACCCAGTCAATCAAATCCACCTACAGCAGAAAGGTTGGAGATGTGAGTAGAGATGAAAGGGGCAGAAGAACCCTCTTTGCTCCCTCCTCAGGCTGTGCTGAAAGCTCCAGGACTTATTACTGCCTCAGAAACCACCCCCCTGCCAGGCTGCCCAGCCCTCCTGTGGCATCCTAGCTGAAGGCAGAGCAGCTGACTCTGACATGACCAAGGAAACCTCACCAAGGTTTCCAAACACCAAGGAAACCACAGAGCTCATCTAACATCCAGGCTTTAGCTGCTCTCTCAAAAGGCAACAAGCTGGAGTTAACCAAACGGCAGTATCACCCCCATCCTGCCCTCAACACTGTTCAAACTCTGCCTGTTCTTGGTTACTCCCTCTAATTCCTCAACCCAACCAACGCTGTTCAAACTCTGCCTGTTCTTGGTTACTCCCTCTAATTCCTCAACCCAACCAACACTGTTCAAACTCTGCCTGTTCTTGGTTACTCCCTCTAATTCCTCAACCCAACCAACACTGTTCAAACTCTGCCTGTTCTTGGTTACTCCCTCTAATTCCTCAACCCAACCAACGCTGTTCAAACTCTGCCTGTTCTTGGTTACTCCCTCTAATTCCTCAACCCAACCACGTCCCCGGCAGTGGGTGAACAAGCCAGTTCTCTGCAGAACGCAGCGACCGCGGGCACCAGAGCCGGGGGACATCCCTGTGGAAGGAAGGGCTGCGCTCACCGTTGCGGGTCTCTGCACCAGGTTCTCCAGCTTGGTGTGGCTGAACTCCAGGCTGATGACGTTGTAGAGCTTCTCCCGCTCGGCCTCGGGCGTCTCGTAGTACCGAGCCCACTGCGCCATGGACATCTCGATATCCCTCTGCGTGTTCACGTCCATGACGTCCACCATCCGGCGGCTCCCTGCCGGGACACACGGCACTGGAATCGCTCTGGTGAGCACCACGGGCCACCCAGAAGAGACAGGCCAGGAGGCAGAGAACCTTCCTCAGAGAAGCAACCCAACCATGTGTGACGTCAGTGGGCAGAGGCCAACGGGATGAGGTGTGAGAGGGCCAAGGGCAGGAGCCTTCACTTGGGCCACAAGAACCCCCTGCAGCTGCAGACTTGGGGATGAGGGCTGGAGAGCAGCTGGGCAGAGAGAGACCTGGCAGTACTGGGTGACAACTGCCTGAACAGGTGCCAGCAAGGTGCCCAGGTGGCCTAGAAGGCCAGTGGCATTCTGGCTTGGATCAGCGGTAGTGTGGCCAGCAGGGCTGGGGACATCATTCTCCCCCCTGTACCGGGGGCACTGGGGAGGGCTCCCCTTGAGTACTGCAGGCAGTGCTGGGCCCCTCACTTCAAGAAAGACTTTGAGGGGCTGGAGAGGGTCCAGAGGAGCAACAAGGCTGGGGAAGGGACTGGAGGGAGAGGCAAGGGAGCCGAGGTGGGGGTTCAGCCTGGAGAAGGGGAGACTCTGAGGGGACCTTCTCCCTCTCTCCAACTCCCTGAAGGAATGACATAGTCAGGTGGGGGTCAGGGTCTTCTTCTAGGCAACCAGCACCATGATGAGAGAGCAGGGCCTGGAGCTGCCAGGGGAGGGTTAGGTTGGATATCAGGAAGCCCTTCCTCAGGGAAAGGGTGATCAGAGCTTGGACTGGGCTGCCCAGGGCAGTGGGGGAGTCCCCATCCCTGGAGGTGTTGAAGGGCAGAGTGGCTGTGGCCCTTAGTGCCCTGTTCTGGCTGATGGGGTGATGTTGGGTCCTAGGCTGGGCTAGATGAGCTCAAGGGGCTTTTCCAGCTTCAATCATTCTGTGATTCTCCCACAAATCCATCATTTTCCATTTTCACATCAAAACAGCTGCTTTGGGTCAAACTAGGCAGGAGCTGTGATCCAGTGGCTAAAGAGTAGCCCCCACCCAGCCCTCTGGCTCTAACAAACCAAACAACTCTCCCCGTTCCTCGCGTGCCCAGGACGCAGCAGAGGTCCCCTGTGGTCCCCAGTCACTCACCAACACAGAGCCGCACGTCATTCACGCTGAAATCTGGATCGGGCATCCTGCAAGGACAAACAGCTTGCTGAAAAAGCCATGAAGGGCTTCTGCTTGCAGCCCCATCCCCACCTGTAACCCCCCAGTAACTGGCACCCTGAAGATACCACTGGGCCTTTCTTTTCCCCCCTGCCTCTTGGGTGAAGATGGTGCAACACAGTCTGCCGAGGGGGAAGTCTTGGGTGAACTGGCCTCAACATCTGGCTGGGGAAGCAGGTTTGGGGAGAGGATATTCCATCTCTGGAGCACGAGCCGCTGCACAGCGGTTCCTGGCAAAGAGCAGGCAGGGCCTGAGCTGAGCACTCCTGGCTCTTGTTTTAAAGGCAGCTCTCAGGAGTCATCCCAGTGGAAATGGCACAGCCAGACCAGTACGAGCAGCGTGTTTCACTGACGCAGCACTACTAGCTGTTTGTACTGGCCAGCTCCCCTGCGCAAACGCCGCTGCAACGGGCCAGGGGCTGCTCAAGGAGCTCTTGACCCAGAGAATCACCAAGAAGCTCAGGAGAAATCCAGTTCCAGTCTCACTGTAAATCACCCAGCACCAAACCTCTGTCCTTCCAAGTCACCCAGCAGTTAAAACTGAGCCCAGCACCACTGGGACAGTGGGGTTAACGGTTGGACTGGAAGATCTTAAAGATCTTCTCCACAGAATCACAGAACATCAGGGATTGGAAGGCACCTTGAGAGATCATCCAGTCCAATCCCCAGTAGGATCCCCTAGATCCAGCCACAAACATCTCCAGGTGGGTTTGAAATGTCTCCAGAGAAGGAGACTCCAGAATCCCCATGGGCTGCCCCTTCCAGTGCTCTGGCACCTTCACTGGGAAGAATTTCCTTCTCAGACTGATGTGGAACCTCCTCTGTTCCAGCTGACACCCACTGCCCCTTGTCCTGTGGTGGGATTTCCCACCTCACTCACTGCAGCACAGCACTGTCAGTTTGCCAGCACTAATTTATTCCTCTTCTAAATTAAGCCCCCAAACCATTGACCCAGCAGAAACACTCAGTCAGATCAATTCCAGGGTTTCTTTTAAACCTGGCTGTAACCTACTGCTGCAGCACTATTTGCCTCAAACCCCCAGGTACCACCCCACATATGTGAATCACAGCATCACAGCACATTAGGGACTGGGAGGGACCTTGAAAGTTCATCTAGGAAGGTACTTTGCTCGCTGCACATCAAGAACATCACAGGTAGGACAGAGGCACTGCTGTGGCCACGCTCCTGGGGTCAGATCCCACACTGTGGGGAGAGGCAAGAAACCAGGACAGAGGCACCCAGCAATCTGTGCCCTTCAACACCTACTTTATTCCCAGGCCGTCAGAGCTCCTGAAGATGAGAGGGTCTCTCAGCCCACCCCGCTGGATGTACTCAACTGTGAAGTCTGGTGTGGGGAGACAAGAGGAGGGAAGATGTTAGAGGAGGCTCCTTCAATCAAAAGCAAACTCAGGTTAGAAATGATCTCTGGAGTTTCCAACCCCGTCCCCACAAAGGACTCAGACCAGGTCGATCAGGGCCCTGTGCAGCCAAGACCCAAGAACCTCCTCAGAACCTTCAGCCAGTAGAATCCAACCCTGTTCCTCACTGTTTCTTCAGAGATCCAACTCCCCAGTGGCAGGTCTGTGAGCAGCATGGTGTGTGCTGCTGACAAGCCTCAGACAAGCCCCCCAGGGAGGGGGAAGTTTGCTCCCAATGGGTTGCCCCAGACAGAGGAAGAGCACGTTGGGGTTTTTTTTGGCCCTCACTTCCCCAAGCAGCTCAGAACCAGGCAAGAGAGGCCTTGAGGAAATGCTCCTCCCTCACGGTCAATCCTCCCTGCCCGCGTGATGAAAAGCCATCCCGCTGAGCTAGCTGTGTGCTGAAAGACAGCAGAGATCCCACAGAGTCTTTAAATTAAGGATCTAGGAGCCATGTGGCTGCAATTAAAGGTGCTGACCCAGGCGAACCCTCCCTGTTGCTGGTTGCCATGTGTCCCAGCGAGCCGGCAGCATCGCTCTGCACGTCCAGCAGCCTCATGGCATCACTGACTGGTTGGTGGTTAGGGTGGCTAGGGTGGCAGGGAGCTCAGAGCTCCCCCTGTGCCAGCCCCCTGCCATGGGCAGCGACACCTCTCACCAGACCAGGGTGCCCACAGCCCCATCCAACCTGGCCCTGAACACTTCCAGGGATGATGCAGCAGCCACAACCTCCCTGGGTGACCTGTTTCAGGCCTCAGCACCCTCAAAGGGTGTGATTTCTGCCTCAGATCTCATCTCAATCTCCCTTCTTTCAGTTTTAACCCATCCCCCTTGTCCTAGCACTGGATCCCTTGGAAAAAGTCCCTCTCTAGGTCTCCTGGAGCCCCTTCAGGGACTGGAAGTTGCTCTAAAGACCCCCAGAGCCTCCTCTTCTCCAGGCTGAACAGCCCCAGCTCCCTCAGGCTGTCCCCAGAGCTGTGGGGCTCCAGCCCTGTGATCATTCCACACCATTTTCCACATACAATCCCCATTATCAGCTCCCCTCTCCTAGGGGCTCAGCTAATCCGCCACTAACATCCCTCACTCTGCCTTCAAAAGGCTCAGGAGGAGGTCACGTGGGGTTGGCACAGATCGGTTAACAGTTGGACCTGATGGTTCCAACCCAAACGATTCTGTGACTGTATCTCACACAAACCTTTGCCTTCCATGAAGACCACGAAGGTGGAGTTAAACTTGTTGGTGGACAGCTTTTCCTCCAGGTCAAACGTCCTCTTCCCTTCGATTTCATCATCAGAGATGCCGTCATCCTCGTAACGCCGCCTCATCGTGCCACGCTGAGGAGAGAACACGCCAGTCACAGACCAGGAGGAACCACCACAGCCTCCCAGAGGGTCATCTCGACCCAGCAGAGCTTGGCCATGGTGTCAGGAGAGCTCCTGCCCAGCAGCACGTGGTCCCTGGGAAGTCCACATGCTTCTCCTCCCAGAAAGGAGCCCCTCTATCACCAGGGTGCAGGTCTCTGGCAGAAAAGTCACCGCTGGGATCAGTTTCCACGAGAGAGATGCCAGACAAGCTCAGTTTAAGCATCATCAGTGTTGGGTCCAAAACCCACTCCTGAAACACCAGGTTTGGGCTGGATGGGAGAGAGAACTCGCCACCGGTGAGTGCTAACACAGACATCTGGGAGGAGGGGGGTACCTCAGTGCAACTGGGGCAAAGGAAATCCAGGTCCCCCAGTGCTGTGCACTGGGGCGTCGCTATTTCGCTGCGCTGGAAGGTGCAGACACTCGTGGATTTAAGTCCCTGCCTGAACACACCACGACAAAGGAAGAGGTTTATGCTGAAGACAGTCCTCCAGTGATGCTTGTACACAAGAGTTGATTTATTCCCCTGTTTGGGGAGAGGGGGGAGCTGTGGGAGGAGGAGGGGAAGCAGCCCATTTCTCCCAGGGTTTCCTAAGTACATCTGTGCTGGGACTCCTCACAGACATCCTCTTGCGGCAGGGCTGGATCCAGAAGAAATCACTGTCCCCCAGCTGCCAGCCACCCCACAAGCAGAGCCCTTCCCGGGAATGTTCCCTAAACCTCTTCAGATAAAAGCCAACCTGCTCTGAATTAGCCAAGCTGGCTTCCCCCGATTAGGGATGCTCCCAGTATAAACCATTCACACCAACTGATGTGCCAGCAGACAGGCTGTGATCTCAGATCACAGAAGACTGAGGCTGAAAAAGCCCTCTGAGCTCATCCAGTCCAGACCAGCACCTAACATCTCCCCAGCAGCCAACACCAGGGCACTGAGGGCCACAGCCACTCTGTCCTTAAACACCTCCAGGAATGGGGACTCCCCCACTGCCCTGGGCAGTCCATTCCAGGGTCTGATTGCCCTTTCCATGACAAAGGGCTTCCTAACATTCAACCTAACCCTCCCCTGGCAGCTTAGGCTTCCTGGTGCTGGTTGCCTGGGAGAGGAGCCTGACCCCCCAACTGTCTCCAACCTCCCTTCAGGGAGCTGGAGAGAGGGAGAAGGTCCCCTCTGAGTCTCCTCCAGGCTGAGCACCCCCAGCTCACTCAGCCTCTCCTCATCAGCCTTTGCCTCCAGTCCCTTTCCCAGCCTGGCTGCTCCTCTGGACCCACTCCAGCCCTCAGTCTCTTGATGGAGGCCCAGCACTGCCCCAGGACTTGAGGGGAGGTGATATATGGAGGTGCATGATCAGAGCAGACAGGGACAGGAGCGTGGAATGGTCTGGGATGGAAGGGAACTTAGAAGTGGAACATCAGACAGAGCGAGCTGGAGCTACAGGACAGGCAAGATGGGGCAACCTGCTGAAGATTTGTAAGGTTTAGGTGTGGTACCTCAGAATCACCGAATCATCCGGGCTGGAAAACACTTCTAAGACTATCCAGTCCAACCCTGAACCCAACTGTCCCAAAGCCACCGCTAAACCCTGTCCTTGAGCTCCAGATCTCGACTGTGACACGCAGCCAAGGATGGCCATTCAACCCCCTCCCTGGGCAGCCTGTTCCAGGAAGAAGTTTCTCCTCATGGCCAACTTAAACTTCCCCAGGGGCAACTTGAGGCAGATTCCTCTTGTCCTGTCACTTGTTCCTTGTGAGAAGAGACCAACCCCCAGCTCTCTACCTCTCAGGCAGTTGCAGACAGCAGTAAGGTCTCCCCTCAGCCTTCTTTTCTCCAGACCAACCAGCCTCAGCTCCCTCAGCTGCTCCTTACAAGGTTTGTTCTCCAGACCCTTCCCCAACCTCACTGCCCTTCTCTGCATCCACTGCAGCCCCTCAACATCCTTCTTGTCTTGAGGAGCCCAAACTGACCTCTGATCCAAGCCAGGATGCAGACTGAGACTGCTACAGCCACCCGACAGAGGGTGAGCTCAGACCAAGAGCTCCCTTTGAGATCTCCCCCACAGATGGAGGTGGTGAGGGTCCTGCCAGCGTCACACCAGGCACTGTCTGTCCTCCTGCAAGTGGCACCAGGCTGGCCCAGGCTCTGGGTTGTGCGGAGCAGCTAACAAAGAGAACCATGCCCACACGGCCTGATCCAGACCCCATCGGTGCCACAAGCTGCTGCTCCCTGTCCCATCCATCCGGTCTCCTCATCTGCCCAGTATGTAGTGGAAAACAATCCCAGCTCCCACGGGTTATAGGAGGCCTCTTGTGTACTGGGCCAGGGCCACGGTGCTTTCATGTCATTGTTGTCTTGAGAGGGTGGGGTAAAAACACTCTTCTAGCATGTGAGGAGCAGACAGGAGGAAGGAAAAGCTGCTTGGGACAGGGAACATCTGCTGGCACTTGGGGCAAGTTTTCCTTGCAGCAGTCTTCCTCTACTGGCAGCTTCCTCATGGCACAGCAATGCAAACCTGGTCCCTGAGCTCCTCAGATATCCACACGAGGATGGATGTGGTCAGTGGATGAGCCTGGGGGTGGTGTAGGGTCTCTCTGTGACCCCTTTCTTCTCTGAAGTGCTTTGATCCTCACCTGCCACGCAGGGACTTGATACCCGGTTCAATAACTGGCTACCTGAAGGGGCAGGAGATGGGAAAAGCCACGACACTCGAAGCCAAACTCACCTACCCACCCTTCCTACAGCTCTAAGTTCGGTCTTCTCCTGGGAAGAGCTTTGTCCCACAGCCTGTGTCAGGGCTGGCTCCACTCCCCAACAGATCCCAGCCCTGGGAGCAACCCCATGCAGGCTGGGAACCTCCGTGATACTTCATTAGGGATGTTTGGGGGTGTGACCTGGTAGGAGTTGGGCATTTTCCATCCTGGTGAGAGTTCTCCCAAGGCAGAGTCGACACGCAGCCCAAAGCTCTTCTCTCTCTGTGTGAAGCTGGGTCAAGAGAAAGGCAGTTCTTCACCCTCCAGCAGCAGCCAGCCAGCAGCTCTCAGCTAAGGTTGCTGTCCATTTCTTTCTGGCCCACGTGGAGTCCCACTCACTTAGCCAGGAACACGAATATTAACCCTGCAGACAGCTCCGTTCCGATCCCTTCTCCTAGGGATGGGACCCTGCAGACAGCTCCGTTCCGATCCCTTCTCCTAGGGATGGGACCCTGCAGACAGCTCCGTTCCGATCCCTTCTCCTAGGGATGGGACCCTGCAGACAGCTCCGTTCCGATCCCTTCTCCTAGGGATGGGACCCTGCAGACAGCTCCGTTCCGATCCCTTCTCCTAGGGATGGGACCCTGCAGACAGCTCCGTTCCGATCCCTTCTCCTAGGGATGGGACCCTGCAGACAGCTCCGTTCCGATCCCTTCTCCTAGGGATGGGACCCTGCAGACAGCTCCGTTCCGATCCCTTCTCCTAGGGATGGGACCCTGCAGACAGCTCCGTTCCGATCCCTTCTCCTAGGGATGGGACCCTGCAGACAGCTCCGTTCCGATCCCTTCTCCTAGGGATGGGACCCTGCAGACAGCTCCGTTCCGATCCCTTCTCCTAGGGATGGGACCCTGCAGACAGCTCCGTTCCGATCCCTTCTCCTAGGGATGGGACCCTGCAGACAGCTCCGTTCCGATCCCTTCTCCTAGGGATGGGACCCTGCAGACAGCTCCGTTCCGATCCCTTCTCCTAGGGATGGGACCCTGCAGACAGCTCCGTTCCGATCCCTTCTCCTAGGGATGGGACCCTGCAGACAGCTCCGTTCCGATCCCTTCTCCTAGGGATGTGCCTCACGTAGCTCCAACCTCTTCCTTGGACACCTTTCTCCACCAGCGAGCGCTGCCTCAACAGAGCACAGAAGACTAACTCTCTTGTGGGGTTTTTTTTTTTTTGAGGGAGAGAGAGAAGGAGGAGTACAAGGTCATGCTTAAAAAAACCTAGCCAGACAAGCAGTCCTTTTGCTGGAAGGGCCTCCCTCACATATTTACACAGCGAACCCAACGCACACGGCAGTATTTTAGTCACTTCCTGTCCTGTCTGCTGCCGTTGCCTCCCTCATCTTCTAACATCTTCCATCTCTGAGGTCCCAGGAAGCTGCTTCCTGCTGTTCCACAGCTCCTGCCACTTCAGGAGACCAAAGCACCCCTCACTCTTCCTCTCTCTCATGACTTCCAGAGCTTCCTAAGCCCTTTGCAGCTTTGCTTTGCTGAAATAAAACCAGTACTAAACCAGCAGTCTCAGCCCTCCTCAGGATTTAACTTAGAATCATACAATCACAGACTGGCCGGGGTTGGAAGGGACCTTAAAGATCACCCAGTTCCGACCCCCCTGCAGAGGCAGGGACACCTTCACTAGAGCAGGTCACTGAGGGCCCCAGCCAACCCAGCCTTCAACACCGACAGGGATGGGACAGCCACAGCTGCCTTGGGCAACCTGCTCCAGCATCTCAGCACCCTCACAGCAAACAATTTGTTCCTCATGGCCAACCTCTACCTCCCCTCTTCAAGTCTGGAACCCTTTCCCCTTGTCCTCTCACTACCACTTGTGTCAGAAGCCCTCCTCCAGCTTTCCTGTAGCCCCCTTCCTTCAGAGACAGGAAAGCTGCTCGAAGGTCCTCTGGGAGCCTCCTCTTCTCCAGGCTGAACAACCCCACCTTGCTCAGCCTGTCCTCGCAGGGGAGGTGCTCCAGCCCCTCTGCTCATTTAAGTTGCCCTCCTCTGGACACCTTCCAGGAGCTCTGTGTCCTTCTGATGTTGGGGACTCCAGAACTGGACCCAGGACTGCAGGTGGGGTCTCACCAGTGCAGAGCAGAGAGGGAGAATCACCTCCCTTGACCATCACTGCTTCTTTTGATGCAGCCCAGGACAGGTTGGCTCTCTGGGCTCAGCCATCACCTACTGTGCCAGTAAACAACTACAACTGCTGTCTAGGTTAAGTCCAGGCCTTCAGCATCCCAACAGGTTGACAGCAGCTAACTTTAACTCTGTGTCTGCTCTCCACCAGCACTGGCTGGTGGGACAAGGCTCAAGCAAGCCCTTTGCTGCCTGGTTTCACATGAGGCACCCAAGAATCTACCCAGGTTTGATGCCCCTGCGTCTCCTCAAGAGCTGGAGAGCAGCCCTGGTGTATCCCAGGATGAACACAAGGTTCCAAGCACCAGGCTGAGGAGTGAAGGGGAATCTGTGCAGAACTGGAGGCCTTCCAGGCTTCGCGGCTCCGGGAGGGATTCCTATCACGAGCGGGGCTGGCGGCGGTTCAGAGCCGGGAGGGAGAACGCTTCGGTTGGCACTTTTGGGTTACGCGTTGGGATGTGCTCGAGGAGGAACTAGAGCAAAGCTGGAAGAGGCGGCCGGGGAGACAGCACGGAGGGGACAGGGAGCGGCCCAGCAGCTGAACCACCACGCACTGACGCAGCAGCAACTCCATGAGAATGAGGAAGGGGCTAGATCACAAAATCATCTTGGCTAGGAAGGACCTCTAGGGTCACCAGGTGCAGCCCTCAGCCCAACAGCTCCCTAACCCCTAGACCATGGCCCCAAGGGCTCTAGCTACTTGGTTTTTAGACACCTTCAGAGATGGGGACTCCACCCCCTCCCTGGGCAGCCTGTTCCAGTGCCCAACAACTCTCTCAGGAAAGAACTTCTTCCTAAGATCCCATCTAAACCTCCCCTGATGCAACTTGAAGCCATTTCCCCTCGTGACACCACTAGGAATTTGGGAGAAGAGACCAGCACCAGCCTCACTACAACCTCCTTTGTAGGGAGCTGTGGAGAGCAAGGAGGTCTCCTCTTACCCTCCTCTTCTCTAGACTAAACAGCCCCAGTTCCCTTAGCCACAATCCACAGGGCCTGTTCTCCAGCCCTGTTGCCCTTCTCTGGCCCCACTCCAGCCCCTCAATGTTCTTCTGATCCTGGACCCAGTGCTCACGGTGTGATCTGATGAGTACAGAGTACAGGAGCACCATCACCTCTCTGCTCCTGCTGGTTACCCTGTTCCTGATCCAGGCCAGGATGCTACTGGCCTTCTTGGCCACCTGGGCACCCCTGCTGGCTCCTGTTCAGCATGATCAGATTGCCCAAACCTACCACCAGCTGCACTACTCTGCAACCTGAACAAACTCTAGCTGGATTCCATTAGAGCCTGAGGAAGGTGGTGAGGAATCATCAGATCCTCCGACCCTCTTTAATTCCCTCCTAACTTTCCAAACTGGAAGAAATCCAAGGAAAAAGAAATCCCTTTCCTTGCCAGGGTTGGGTGGAAGAGCATCACCAGCTCTGCTACTCCTTCTGCTCTGCGTAGGAGGGCTGGACCACAGGAGCACTGGGACAGCAGACACTCAGGAAGCTTTGGGGTTTGTACTGTCATCCCTACTCCACTGAACTGCAGGGTACAGGGTCTGGGACACCCATGAGGAAGGGAACCAGATGGTGTGTGAAAGCACTTACTACAAGGATATTTCCTCATGCTCTGTGCCAGAACTTGCCCCTTTTCCTTCGTCCACACAGGCCAAAGGGGCTCAGGAGTTCCCAGACACATGGAAATGTTTCTGCACAGTGAATCAGAGGTGCTGAAGTATCTAACTCTAAAGGAAGGAGACTCCACAACGCCCCTGGGCAGCCTGTTCCAGTGCTCTGTCACCCTCACCTGCAAGAAGTTCCTTCTCAGATTGACATGGAAACTCTTATGATCCAGCTCACACCCGCTGCCCCTTGTCCTGTCACTGGGTGCCCCTGAGCAGAGCCTGGCTCCATCCTCCTGACACCCATCCTTCACATACTGATCAACATTCATGGGGTCACTCCTCAGCCTCCTTTTCTCCAATCTCAAGAGCCCCAGCTCCCTCAGCCTCTCCTCAGCAGGGAGATGCTCCCCTCCCTCCATCATCTCTGTGGCTCTGCACTGGACTCCCTCCAGCAGCTCTGTGTCCTTCTGGAGCTGAGGGGCCCAGAGCTGGACACAAGATTCCAGCTGCAGTCTCACCTCCTCTCTCTTCTCTCCCACTCTACCAACTCCCGAAAAGTTAGTCAAAATAGGAGGCAACATCAAAAAGGACCAGCCCCTTGTTTGGGATCTGCTCCTCCAGATAAGGGTTCTATCAAGCAACATCCTGATCCTTCCCCCTCCGCTGCCTTTTATCAAGTGGCCAAACCCCCAAACGCTGTCCGACGCGGCAACGCAACGCTGCAGTGAGATCCCAGCCCTGAGGACTGGCACTAATGAAAACAGCAGAGGACAAGCACACCCCAGAGACTCTTCCTTGTCATAAAAGGGTGTGGGATGGCTTTTATTAGAACTGTTGGTAATGTGATAGATAAAACAGCCAGGGAAAGGCAAAATAACAAGGATGCCACCCAGACCTGGGCCCTTCTCAGCTCCTGGCCAGGGTAGGAGCCCTACAGAGAGTGCAGGTTCTCATCAGACTCACTGCTCCTGCACGAACCCACCTCACCCTGCACCACAGGGCAGATGTCAGCCCTAAACTGTCTTTGGTTCAAACTCCTGCAACTTCCCCAGGGACTCACAACCCCTGGACAACCAGCTCAAGCTCTTTACCAATAGTTCCTAGAGCAACAGGACAGAAGGAAACCCTGTCCAATGGATCCACAGCAACAGCACAGAGGGGAAACCTTCTCAAGGTTTTGCCTGCAAGCAGCATCTGCATCCTCCTTACCTGGCTCCCAGGAAATGGAAAACCAGCTAAAGAGGGAAGTTAAAACTTCATCTCATTCCTTCTGGTGTCTCCAGGCTGTGTGAGCATCAGTGACCTACAGCAGCTCATTACTCCAGCCATGGAGACCAAGATTTCCCCATCAGACAGGCAAGGACAAGGGAAAACGAGGCAGTGTGGCCCAACCATTAGCAGGCAGACTGCCTCTAGCAGCAGGAATGTCCTCTCACTGCTGCTTAGCCTACTTCAAAAAAATCAGAAGCCTGGACCAGCACAAGCACTTGGACAGTTTGCTCTGCAGTTCCTCAGCTCCAGCTGAAACAGTCCCATCCCATTTCCCAACTCATCCACTGTTCCCTGGGCTCTGCACTGCTTCGGTCTGTCTCACCCCTACCCCAAAAACAAGCTTAACCATGATCCCAGGTTCTCCAAGGCAACTGAGAGCAGTCTTTGAGACACTAAGAGGCAGGAGAAAGTGGGGAGCAAGTATCTGAGATCTAATTACAGGCTTTGTTAACAAAGAAAATGATACTGGGGGGCAGTGGGACCACTCTCCTAACTCCAGCTGGGATAACCCTGTTAAAAGCTGCTTATGGACAGGAGACAATGTGCAAACATTGTTTAGTAACTCACAAGCAGCTTCAAGTGCTCCTGCCCTTTGTGGCTGCACAACCACCACTGCTCCAGGGCACCATCAGTGCTCTGGGTGGTGAGAAGCCAGCAGAGCTCCTGTGTTTCTCTCTGCTGAGCATCCTCCTCTTGGTTTCAGGGCATCTCTGGGGATCCAAATGCTCATGGGGATTTCAGAAGCTGCCCAGACCAAATCTGAACAGCCCCTGAATAGTTTAGAGCTCAGTTATTATACCTGGGCCATCTGGAATGATTCATTTGCACTGTGTCTTCAGTAGGAGGCAGAGAGGGATTAATTACTTCTCTTGCCCAGGTCCTGTCTAGACCAGGAAATCAAGGTGTGTCCAGCAAACCAGGGACATTTGGCCAGACTGGGTTTCACAGAGCAAACTCCCAGTCCTTTTGGGCAGTAGGAAAGCACATAGCTGGACAGGGTAAGGGACTATCACACTTCACATGTGGGGGGTGATGAGAGCCCACCTCAAGGGCTCATCCTATGGAATCTACACTAGGACGCTCAACCCAGCACACACACACACGAGCCTCCAGGCAACGGGACCAGCCCTGGGAGCACCAGTATCCAGCAGGACCGGCCTCTGTCAAGTACAGCGAGACCTGAGGATGACAAGAAGCCTGGCATCCCACTGCTGGGATCACAGAATGGTGTAGGTTGGAAGGGACTTCAGAGCTCATCTAGTTCCAACGCCCTGCCATGGGGTAGCAGGAGCTGTCTGAGACTGACCAGCACAGGCAGACACATCCTCCTCTTTGCTGTCCCACTAGACACAAGCAGTGTCCTGCCAGCCCACAGCCCACTCCCTGCTGACCTCCTGCTCCAGGTGTGGCTGCAAGAGGAACTTTCTCCTCACACTTCACCCCTCAGCTGATGATTGCAGAGCTCCTGTGAACTCCTGCCCAGAGCATCGCGTGGACACCGGCGTGTAAGGGCAGGTTTGTTAACTGCTGTTTACAGGAGAGGCCTCAGATCTGGGCTGGTGGGGCCAGGCAGAGGCTTCCTCTGACATTCCACCGAAGGATCTGACCAGAGGGCAGGGCAGGGCAGTGCTAAGGCAGGACCCTGACTGCCCCGGGCCACAGGACAGACCTGGCTCCCCCCTTCATCCCCTATATGCTTGAGCAAACAGCTCCAAGACCTCAGTGCCCCTTTGTGAGTGTCACAAGGATCTCCAGCAAATCAAACCACCCAAACACCCAGCCAGGGATGGTCACTCGGGGCTCGCTCGCCCCACCATCCTCAGCAGGAGCCCCACTGAGCACCTGCTGCCCTGAGGGAGGGTGCGGCCCCACCGCAGAGCCAGTTTAAGAGGTTCCTACCCCACCTCCCCACCTCCCCCCATAACCAGGCTCCTCAGGTTTGCTGCAACGGGGATTAGATCCACCCCCCTACAACTTGCATCTAGGGCACGATGCAAGTGGTTCCCTGGAGCAAGATTCCCCTCAGCTCCTGAGGCACTGGCAGAGGGAGGGAGAAAACCTCTTAAACCAGCTCTGCCACAACCTGACTTAGAACCACACCCTGGGACCCAGACTGCTGACTTGACAGCCACAGAGAAACCATGATGGGTAGGATCTGTTGTCAGGACAGTGGCACTCACTGATCCCAAGTGACCCAGTACTGCTACCCTTGGGAGAAACCCCAGAGCTCACTTAGCACCAACCCCCTGCCATGGGCAGCGACACCTCTCACCAGACCAGGCTGCCCACAGCCCCATCCAACTGGGCCTGGGACACTGCCAGGGATGGAGCAGCCACAACCTCCCTGGGCAACCTGTTCCAGAGCCTCACAACCCTCACAGGGAGGGATTTCTGCCTCACATCTCATCTCAATCTCCCCTCTTCAAGCTTGAGCCCAGCCCCTTGTCCAAGCACTAGATCTCTCGGAAAAGTCCCTCTTCAGCTTTCCTAGAGCCCCTTCAGGGACTGGAAGATGGAACCTTCTGCTCAGCAGAGCATCACATACTCAGTGCTGCAACAGCAAGACAAGTCTCACCTCATGCACAAGGAGCACCGAGGCAAACAACTCCAGTTAGCAGAGAGGCACCAAGCAGTTTTCCCAGCAGCTCCTGAGCACCACCAGAAGATTCCTCCCCTGCTGATGATCCAACGCACATCAAACACCACTGAAAAATCACATCTATCAAATGTTTCTCCTCAGTCTCAGGTCACCTCATGGAGACCCTGTGTTGAGGCAGCACAAGGTAAACCCAGTCCTCTGTGAAGAAGCTGCCTTCAGTTCCTTGACCCAGGCACCAGGATTTTTTGTTCCAGAGCTGCTCTCACTGCTTTTAAGAAGCCCAGGTTGTAGCTCCAGGTGTCAGCACCCTCTTGGCCTTCTCACAGAGATCTGACCAGGCTGGGTGCGACCACCCAGTGACAGTCAGTGGAAGCCTTTCAAGCCTCAGAGAGGGCCCAGGGCACTGTCAGTGTCAGGGCAGGACTGTCATTCGGGGCACAGGACACAATAGAGTATTTCAGCTCCTCTAGTAAGGGCCTGCAAACATGCATCTGCAGCTTGTGAAGCTGGTACCTCAAACCAGTCCCTCCAGACTGCCTCATTACTGTGCTGAGCGGTGGAAAGATGATGAGAGTGAGTAGAAAACTACTCCCTGGTGCCTGATGAGTCCTATCTTCCACTACTTGTGATGTGAGGAACGTGGAAATCCCTTATTCTACTGCTGCACCGTCCACAGGTCACCTTCCCCTTCAGAGCTGGTCAGGACACAGCTTCCTCCAGTTTGTTCCTACTGGGTGCAAGACACCTTCCCAACAACATCTTCATGTCCAGACCAGCTCACTCAGGCCTTCAAAAAAAATCTCAGGAGTTGGGGATGTAGAGTCTGAAGCAGAAAGGAGGCCCACAGAGAGCAGCACAACCCACCTACTGTGTCATTACAGCACACAGGGACGTGTGAACTGGCAGAGGATCCTCGTAGGAGTGCGACTACATCCAATGCGGAGGTGAATTTCTCCTCAAAAATCCAGATCTTTCACTGATGCTGACAAATCCATTCAGAAAATACACAGAGTGGAGTTTTGTGGAGCCAGAGGCACACAGCAATAACAAGAACACAAAACGCTCGAGGTTTCCTCTCTATCCTGATGGAAACGAGGCAGGGGTGAGGTGCTGTTGGGGCATCACCTTGACACACCAGAGAACAAGCTGGTTTTACCATCTCAGGCCACTGGTACCATCAAATCACACTGCCTGCCCTTTAATTCAGCTCCTTCACCACTGTAAACCTTCCAGCCAAGGTTGTTGGGCTGGTAGGACCATCACACTTGGATTTTTTAAAAACCTATTTATTCTTTTGCTATCACACCCACGTAGATCCCCAGGGACACACAAGAAACAGCTCAGAGCAGCAAAACCTCCTTGCTTTACCAACTGTCTCTTTCCCTCCCTAGAGCTTTGGATGGAGGCCACTGAAACCAGCTCCCAAGACCAAGGTGTAAGTTATGTTTGGCACCCCCCGAGAGATGTTGTTCTACGAGAACCATAAACACCAGCTAAGGAGCAGCTCCCCACGTTTCAAAGATTAAAGAATCACCTTTTAAAGGCCTTTTGCCGAGGCAGCGTCACTGGCACAGACAGAGAAGCCACGCCAGGGTCATGCCCTATCTCTCGGCCACTGGCCAGCGCAGACAACATGCACACGGGGCCACAGACGCCCGGGGTGAGCCTCATCTCCCTCTCACCAGCCATGTGCCTTCCCCAAGCCCCTTAAGCACGGAGCTGGGCAGCGTGGAGCTATTTATCCAGCTTAGTACATCCTGCTGCAGCCCAGGCCACTGACACTGGGACAGCAGCTCCTCTTGATGGTGACAATCACTCAAATAAAAGCAGCAAGTTCCTGGCCTGCTCATCCCTTTGAGCTGCCCTGTCCTCCTCCAGCTGTTTTGGGTTCCCTCTGGTCAAGGGTCATAACCTGAACCAAAATGTGGAACCTCCACGAGAAACTTTCCTGCCACCCCAAGCACATCCCAATCAAACCAGCACCTCGAGCAGCACAATTATGGCAGGAGAAGGGATTCAGGGAGGGATTAAAGCACCTAGAAGAGCACTTAGGCAAAACCAAGTGATCTTGAAGGGGCCACAGACAGGTGAAAGTTTGGCTTGGGTGTTTTTAAGCATCCTCTCAAAAAAAAGAGTTTTAAAACCACTTCAAATAAATCACTTTGCATTGTCAGAGCGGGCGGCTGTAACAGTGCAGAAGCCTCTCACCAATTCATCTAGTAAAGAACCTTCTCTGTGATACATAAATACATAACAGACACTGAGCAGCTGAAGAGGAGGAAGGTGTAAACCTGAGTCTGGACAAACCACAGTCACCTACCCCTCTCCAGCACCTTTTGTGCAGCCCTGCATCCAGCAAAAGCCAAAGAGAGAGAGGAAGCATGAACTTTTGAGGACAAAGCTTAACACTGAGTACCACAGGGCCTCACCCGAAATGATTTCAGAGCATTAAAGGATAAGGATTTACCTTTCCAGGCAGCACCGTGAAGGTGAGGGGACACACACTGCTGTGACTTAGACAGGAGCTCCAGCACAGGGCTCACACAACTGCCTTAAAATACTGCAGAACCCAACTGCAGGAGACAGAGCAGCTTCCTCCCATCCCTGGGATCTCTAGGAATAGCATCCTGGAGCAGTTCCTCCCAGTTACAGCCCAACTCCCAGACCAGCAGCTCAAACACCACACAAGCCCAACTTTTTGGACCAGCTTCCTCCAGAAGAAAACACTGGGAGGAGAAAGATCATGCTCAAGCCCAAGTAAATCTGAGCTTGAAGCTGAAGCAGCTTCTCTCAGATTTCAAAGCACATTCAAATGGAGCCCAGGCCAACACAACAATAACACTCAGTGGCTCCAACTCGGAGAAAAACTCCTGGGCCAGAAGCTACACAGACACCCATTTCCCCCTTCCCAGAGTCCAGCAGCCAAGTGCTCTCCACCAGAGCAAACTGCGATACGAACAGCACCCACAAAGCCAACTAACCCCAGCGCCAGCCAAGGTGGCACCGCTGGGCAAGCGGCATTCATCTTCCACACACAGCTCCATTTGGGTTGTTTAAACCTGTTGCCAGTAAAAGGCTTCTCTTCCTTCAGTTGCAACAGAACCAAGACCAGAACAGCATTCTTTAGGGCCAATACTGACCAGTCTTTGGCTGTAGCGGATCCTTTCTTCCTCCGGCTCCATCTCCGACTCTTCTGAGGAGAGCGAAAAGGACACGCCAGGACTGCTGTCTTCCTCCTCTTCCTCCTTGGAAATCAGAAGGCAATAGTGAAGCAAAGCACACAGACACAAATCACCCACGTCCCTCGTTTCTCTGCTCATTTGGGGGCTGATTCCACCACGCAGGGGTCGGTGGACGAGCCCACCTCAACCTTCAAGGCTTCCATTCTAACTTTAGGCATGACCTCGGGTAAATGACTTTCCCAGCTGTTCTGTAACACCACACGAGCTGAGCCGCAGCTCTCAGACCGGCAGAAGGCCTCCACTCCGCTCCGCTCCCAGTACAAGCAGCCATTCAGCTGGCCCGCACTGGGATCTGGAGCAGACAAGCTGCTGTCAAACGCTTGATGGCAGCCGGGGAGCAGCCAGAGCACAAAATTCTGGGTTAGAACAACTCGCCCACACCCCACGATTGCCATCATCTGGATATCCCACACCGCGGCACCTGGGAAGAGCTACGTGGGTACAGCACATCTGTATGGGATGGGATCTGCAGGATCCTACAGCAACGCTACAGGACTAGCTAGGGGTAAGGGACTAACTTCTGTCTTGAGAGGATCTACACAACTCAAGACATCAACGTTTGCCATATGAGAACGTGGGGAAACCTCTCCGGGTGTCGACGGCCCCTAAACTTGCTATTGTTTTAAAAAGGACCAGAATGAAACCAAAGCTTTTGAGCTGTTTGGCTCTTAATCCCTGTGACTACCCCTCCAGCCAGACCTTAGGGGAAGGAATCCCCCACCCCGTGTAGTGTTACAGAACGCAGACACAACCTGCTTCACCCAACTCTTCCCCCACTTTGACAGCAGAAGGTTCCCAGTCCCGCTGCCACCACCTTCCCTATCCCCACCGTCCCCCCAAGACCAATCTCTTCGGGACCTCTCTAAACTCATTTAAAACAACCGGGGCACCCCCAGATCCCGGAGAAGCACTAGGCATCCCCCAGGGGAGCTGTCACCGACCCTTCGGAGCCCCCCCAAACTTCCAGTGAGACCAAAGAAACACCTACACTCCCCCCCTCCCCCAAGCCCCACCACTCGCCAAGAACTTCGGGGGGCAGCGGATCGGTACCTCCCCCAACCCCCCGTTTGTCCCCGTCCCCACCGCTCGCAGCCAGCGGCTCACCAGGTCCCGCCGCCGCCTTTGTCCTCTTCTACCGCCGACACGGCCCCAAACACAGAGGGAGAGACGGAGAGACGGGGGAAGCCAGCCCCGGTCAGCACCGAGCGCGAACCGGGCCCGGGCCCAGCCCGCCCCGCCCGGCCCCCCCCCACCCCCC
>VXBP01008604.1:86104-145570 GCA_013400115.1 Rhinopomastus cyanomelas
GGGAGGCGGTGGAAGTGCTTTGGGGGTTCAGGAGGTGAGGGCGCTGGGGATGGTTGGGGGCAGCAGGACCGGGTGGAGCTGGCCAGGAGGTGACATCTCCCTTCGTCCCGTCGTCCTGGCACTGGGGAAACTGAGGCTGATGTGGAGCTGTCTGCCAGCTCCAGCCCCACAGCCCCACAGACCCACAGCCCCACAGCCCCACAGCCCCACAGCCCCACAGCTCTCCCCCCGCCGCTGTGACACCAGTGAAGGGTCTGGGGGCAGCACCTGGGGGTGCAAGATGGTTTATTGGGATCAGGCAGTGACTGGGAAGAGGCACTGGTGCCACCAGCTGTGGGGTGGGGAGGGACGCTGGTTGGGATTCACCCCACCTTGATGCAGGAGTCAGAGCTTCCCAGAGCAGAGTGCCAGGAGCTGGGGCCGGCTGGCAGGGAGGAGAAGAGCCTTGGTCCATCATGGTCCCCACAGCCCTCTCCTCCTGCCCCCGGGGAGGTCACACCGCAGCCCCCTGCCCCTCTGGTGACCCCAGAGACCCCTCAGCCGCAGCCCCGGGGACGAGGAAGCTTCAGCTGGCTGGGACCAGCGTGTCCACGGTGGCGTCGCTGCTGCTCGCGGCGCCGGCTTCCAGCTCCTCAAACACCCTCCGGAAGGCAACCTGGAGAGGCACCAGGGAGCAGCGTCGCCGGCAGCTCCCCACCAAGAGGTAGATGAAGGGCTTGATGGTGCAGCTGACGCAGGCGAGGAGGAAGAACACCTGGATGGAGATGTGGGTGTAGCTGAACTGCAGCATGAAGCTCCAGACGCTGAGGGGAACCCCAAAGATGAGGAAGAAGAGGACGGTGAGGAAGATGACGACGTAGAGCCTCTTGGGTTGCCGGTGCTTGGAGCCACACAGGACCTTGAGGAGGAGCATCACGTTGGAGATGACCATGGGTGGGGCGAAGATGAGGAAGTTGAGGACGTACATGAAGATGAGACCCATCTGGCAGTGCTCGTGCTCGTGCAGCAGGCACAGGGACGTCACCACTGTGATGACGGTGGCGGAGAGGGCCCACAGCAGGACGCACACCGCGGCTGACAGGCACTGGGGGCGGCGGATGCCGGAGCAGAGGATGGACACGGACCTCTCGATGCTGATGGCCGTCAAGAGATACAGACCCACGTTGTAGGAGAACTCCGAGAGCAGCAGCAGTGTCCTCTTGTAGGTCACCGGCACCACGGTGGAGCACGAGACGTTCTCGACCACGTAGAGCAGCGCCAAGGTGACGGTGAAGAGGAGGAAGGTGAAGTCGGCCGCGGCCAGGTTGAGGATGTAGACGGTGATGGGGTTCCTGCGGATGCGGAAGCCCAGGAGCCAGAGGACGGCCCCGTTGCCCAGCAGCCCCCAGAGGCAGATGAACAGGGTGACACCGTCCATGGCCACATCGGGGACGTCGATGCTGCACTGGTCTCCATCAGCCTCCAGCAGGGGTGATGTGGGAGGTGGGGAGGTCTCGCTGAGCCCCATGGCTGTGGGGAGAGCAGATGGGGGGTCAGTGGGATCCTGGAGGTCAGGGTGGGGTCCCAGTGATGCAGCAGAGCAGGACAAGGTCCAGAGTGGTGGTGGGAGGGCTGGGATGGAGGTGCCTCCCCGGTGCTGGGGCTGGGGCTGAGGGTGGGGAAGAGGGTGGAGGACCTCCAGGTGTGGGTAGAGGTGAGCGGGGAGCTCTGGGTCAGTGGCTCGGAGAAGCCGGGGCTGGGCCACGCAGCCCCTCATCAGCAGGTGGGACGTGGTGGGGAGGGGGTGCTGGACACTGTGGGGTGGGAGAGATGGGACGGGGAGGAGGTCCAGCGAGAGACGCAGCAGGCAGTGGGGAGAGGAACTGGGCAGAGGGCTGCTGGTCACTGGGAGAGGGTGGGAGCGACTCAGGCAAAAGGAAGGTGGGGTCGGGCCAGAGGGGACCATCTCACCTAACTGGTGGCGCTGGCCAGGCAGAAGGCAGGGGTCGCCGTCGGTGTCTCGGTCGCCTCAGGCTCCCTCCGGACCCATCTCCCAGAGGGGATCTCCCCAGCTCTGCCACGTGGAGAGGGGGATCCTCTGGTGGCCAGGGGGTCCCCGCTGTCCGCGCCCGCTCCCCCAGCCGCAGTGGGGTCGCCGGGGAGTCGGAAGGGTTTTGTAACCGCGGCCACGTCGGAGCCCCGCGCTCGCCCTGGATTTATCTGCTGGGGCTGGGGTCGGGGCTCGTTGACGCAAAGGAAGTGGCTTCTGCCAGCAGCAGGGCTTTGTGAGCGGCTCCTCGGTTGCCCTGATTAGAAACAGTCCTGCCCCAGCACAGCAGCCCTCCCAGTCCCAGCGAGTTCCTGCCTGTTCATCCCTGGACTGTCCTCCTCAAGCTCAGCCTTGCCCCACCAGCACTTATACTGGGGTTATACTGGGGGTGCTGGCTGGGTGCTTCTTGGAAGTGACTCCTCTTCTGGGAAGAGCACGGGGAGCATCGCCAGAACCTCCCCTGGCCCCGAGGGAAGACACCTCTGGAGCAGAGACAAGAACAAGCAGTTCCCAGCCGGCTTTGCCAGCCCAGTTGGGGACAGCAAAGGGTGGTTTCCAACTGGTTTGGTCCCTGCGCAGCCCCCACTCCCTGACCACTCCCTGCCTTCCTCTTCAAATGCCACCAGACCAAAGGGGACGGTGGTGAGGACCATCCCATCCAGCCTCGGGGGCTCTGGGCAGCCTGGTCTGGTGAGAGGTGTCACTGCCCAGGGCAGGGGGTTGGGGCTGCGTGAGGGCTCTGGAGTCTGTCCCAGCCCAGCCCAGTCTGAGAGCCCGTGATCCTGTGGACATCCTCTTGTGCAGCTAACATGTGAGGATGGACAGACAGGCAGCCCGGGCTGCTGGGACATCTCACACAGGAACGTGGCCAGGGGGGTTTGGAACGTCTCCAGAGGAGGAGACTCCACAACCCCCTGGGCAGCCCCTGCCAGGGCTCTGGCACCTTCAGCAGGAGGAAGGTCCTTGTCAGACTGATGAGAAACCTCCTCTGCTCCAGCTCACACCCGCTGCCCCTTGTCCTATCACTGGGTGCCCCTGAGCAGAGGCTGGCTCCATCCTCCTGACACCCACCCTTCACATATTTAACAACATTAATGGGGTCGCCCCTCGGTCTCCTCCTTTCCCAGCTCCCTCAGCCTCTCCTCAGCAGGGAGCTGCTCCCCTCCCTTCATCACCCCTGTGGCTCTGCACTGGGCTCTCTCCAGCAGCTCCGTGTCCTTCTGGAGCTGAGGGGTCCACAACTGGACACAAGATTCCAGCTGTGGTCTCAGCAGGGCAGAGCAGAGGGGGTGGAGAAGAACCCCTCCCGATGTCCTGACCACCCACCCCCCTTTCTGATCCACCCCAGGATGCCGTTGGCCTTCTTGGCCACAAGAGGGCGACACTGCTGGCTCCAGCCCTCCTGCTGGCCACCAGGACCCCCAGGTCCCTTTCTCTGACACTGGTCTCCAGCAGGTCTGTCCCCAACCTGTGCTGGTCCCTGGGATTGTTCTTGCCCAGATGCCAGAGTGGGAGGAGAAGCTCTCCCTGTCATAGAGCCATGGAATCATTAAGGATTGGAAGGGACCTCAATAGATCACAGAGTCATGGAATCATGAGGGCTTGGAAGGGACCTGAAAGACCACCCAGTCCAACCCCCCGCCACAGCAGGATGGTTTCGAGCAGTGACGCCCAGCCGGCAGCGGAGGATCCTGCAGCCCCAGCCCTGCCCTGGCAGCAGCAAAGTTCCGCCGGCTCGAAGACCCCGACGTTTGGGATCGGGGCTGCTTCTCAAGAGCAGCGGAAGAGGAACTCGGTGCCGACACAACGTGCTGTTCCCGTCGGTCTCGTTTCGGGGAGTCTTGTCTTCGTGAGTCATTTCCTGTCCCGCGTCAGGAACAGGATTAGAACCAGATCCCCCGGACGAGACCGTTCGCTGCTTCCGAGAGCCCCGGCGAGCACGACCTGCTTGGCTGACACCGAGGCGAGTGGGCTGGGGAGGAGCTGACACGAGTGCCCCGCTGGCCCCGCACGGCCTCGCTAGCCCAGGCTCCGGGCCAGTTTTCAGAGTGATGATTCCAGGAAGCCTCGTGAAGATCCTGGCAAGGAGGCGGGAGCGAGGTGATGGGAGCCTGCTGCGGCGCGTCTGCTCTCCGGTGAGAGCTTCCAAAGGAGAGGTCAGGCTTTCCTGGGGGGGCGGTTCTTGGGTTTGTCTCCTCATTTCTAATCCTGGTTTAATTTTTGTCACTGGTGTGGAATCAGTTTGGGTCAATTAGCACCAAAACCGATTGGGGGTGGTGGTCTCTGGGATGTACAGACCTATAAACATCATGGAACAAGGTGGCAGGGGAGTATTGAAAGGGATCACACAATCACAGACCATTAGGGATTGGAAGGGACCTTGGAAGATCAGCCAGTCCAATCCCCCTAACCCTCCCTGGGAAGAAGGTCCTTCTCACATTGTTGTAGAACCTCCTTTGGTCCAACTCACACCTGGTGCCCCTTGTCCTGTCACTGGGTGCCCCTGAGCAGAGCCTGGCTCCATCCTCCTGACACCCACCCTTCACATATTGATCAACATCCATGGGGTCACCCCTCAGGCTCCTTTTCCCCAGCTCCAGAGCCCCAGCTCCCTCAGCCTTTCCTCATCAAGGAGATGCTCCCCTCCTTCCATCACCCCGTGGCTCTGCACTGGCCTCTCTCCAACAGTTCTGTGTCCTTCTGGAGCTGAGGGGCCCAAACTGGACCCAAGATTCCAGCTGTGGTCTCAGCAGGGCAGAGCAGAGGGGGAGGAGAACCTCTCTCTATGTCCTAGCCACCCCCCTTCTAATCCACCTGAGGATGCTGTTGGCCTTCTTGGCCACAAGAGCCCATTGCTGGCTGCTGGCCATCCTGCTGGCCACCAGGACCCTCAGGTCCCTTTCCCCTCTGCTGCTCTCCAATGCCTCTACCGTGGTGAAAACGATCCGTTAGGGTGATGTCTCCTCAGCCACAGAAACCAGGTCACTCCTCGAGACCTACTTCCCACACGAGGGAGCTGAACACCCCGGGCTGCTGCGGCAGGACCTGGAGAGCCTGGTGGGGGTCACAGCAGAGCTGCTGACGTGTCTCTGCCTCATCTCCTCCCTCCAGCTCTTCGAGGAGGTTTCAGCATGAGCACGTTGCTCCCCACCATGACAAGCGCCTGCCCGACGTGCTGGAGCCAGCCCCGTGTGACGGCGGACAACTCGATTTGGCCCCACCGGCTGCCGAGGCCGGAGGACACCCCCAACGACTGGCCTGAGTGTGAAACTGGTCGTCTGAGCCAAGTGCCAGTCACGCTGCTCATCTGCCTCTTCGGGCTGGTGGGCAACGGGGCGGTCGTGTCGGCTCTCGGCTCCCGTGTCCACAGGAGCCCGATTGCCATCTACATCCTCAACCTGGCCGTCGCTGACTCCGCCTTCCTCCTCTCCATCGCCGTTGCCCTCGTGGTCTTTTACAGCCCAGAGGGTCTCTGTCGCGGGCTGGGCTCCCGAGGTGTGACAGCGGCGTTGAACATCGCCATCGTCTCCACCTTCACCGCAAGCATCTACCTCCTGACAGCCCTCAGCGCTGCGACGGCTCTGTCCCCGTCTGAGCTCCGCTGCCGCCGCTCCCAACGCTCACCGGCGCTCGTGTGCGCCCTGCTCTGGGCCATGTCCTTCCTCCTCACCATCACCCTCTACTTCTGCCCCGCCGTGCTCAGCGTCGTCCTCCTGAGCTTCGTCGTCTCGGTGCTTGCCCTGCTCTCTTCTGCTCTAACCCTTCTTGTCCGGGTCTTGTGCTGCTCGTGGCCATCTCCCCCGAGGAAGCTCTGGGTGGTTGTCCTGCTAGTTGTCTTCTTCTTCCCCTTCTTCACCGCCGACTTTGGTTACTGGGTCTTGCTGAGGCTGTTTGGCTTCTCTGTCTTTGTCTTCAACACCTCTCTCCTGTTGGCCTGCGTCAACAGCAGCGTCAACCCCGTCATCTACTTCTTGGTCGGCAGCTGCGTGAACAAGTTCAGCCTCTCTGTTCGAGCTGCTCTCCAGAGGGTTTTGGAAGAGGGAGCAGAGACACAGAACCAAGAAGAAAGTCCTGGAGAAAACACAGTGGAAGCAGCTGTCTAAAGCTCTTGCAGCTCCCCCCAAGAGAAGATGCTCTGGGGATGGAGATGCCCCGTGAGACGAGGGAGGTGGATTCAGAGCAGGTCTGGCTGGAGCTGATGCAACCGTCTGCAGCACAATGGAACTAGAGAGACTGGAGCACAAGTGCCCTGAGGAGCAGCTGAGGGAACTGGGGAGGTTGAACTGGAGACAAGGAGGCTCAGAGGAGACCTTCTGGCTCTAAGTGACTCCCCGACAGGAGGTTGGAGCAGGGTGGGGGGTGAGATCTCTTGTCCCAAGTGATGGGATGAGAAGAAACCGACTTAGGTTGCTCCAGAGGTGGCCTTGAGGAGCAATTCCTGCCCCAAAATGGTTGTCCAGGGCTGTCCAGTGGTCCCCGTGTCTGGAGGGGTTGAAGAGCCATGAAGATGTCGGGTGAGGGACAGGGGTTGGTGGGGACCTGGCGGGGCTGCGGGAGCAGTTGGACTTCATGGTATTAAAGGTCTTTCGCAGCCAGAAGGATTCTGTGGTCCTGTGACAACACTCTGGACAGTACAAGATCTCCTGCCTGGGGTGAGCACGGCCCCTCGAGACCCTCTGCTTTGGGACCCCTTCTACCTCACCAGTCCGAGCGTTCCCTGTCTCCAGCAGGATCTGGCTGTACCCTGGGCCCTCTCAAACCAGAGATGTGGAGGCTCTTACCTCCTGCCGCGGGTGGTTTTGGTGTCTACCAAGATGACAAAGCTGGGCGCAGCAGAGTGACCCCTCCACGCCCAGGGGGTTCGGGATCACCCCGGGAAGTTTTCCCCCCAGAAGGCTCCTGGAGCAGGTGGGGTCGATCTGCTCACCAGGGGCTTTGGCTGGAGCTGCCTCTCGTTGCCATTCAGTGGGAGCTAAACAGGCTATACTGGGTTATACTGGGTTATGCTGGGCTACACCAGACAGGCTGGGGAGCTGCCCCCATGGTCCCACACGAGCACCAGGCTGCACCATGAAGGAGCCCAGGCCCTGCTCTGCCCAGCACAGCCTCCCACCCTTGCAGCCATGAGCCATCTCCTGCCTCCCCAGCCCATCCTCCTACCTCCTGCAGCTCCTCAGAGCAGCCCAAGCTCCAGCACTCGGGGCCTCCTTGGGGTCAGGGTGGCCAGGAGAAAGAGGCTGCTGATGGCTGCTGGGGCCACCCCACTTTGGCCACATCCCTTGTGCCTGAGGAGCAGCCCTGAGCCCAGAGATCACGTCCTGTGGTCGGGAGACTCCCCTCACAATCTCAGTGCATCGGTGGCAGCTTCCCCTCACATGCCCCACGGACGGAGATCTTGTCGGGGAGCTGCCCACATCACTTCCTTTCAAGGGCAGCTTGAGGGCAGACAGGAGGGAGAAGCTCTTGGACCTCAGGCTGCCCAGAGAGGTGCTGGAGACCCCATCCCAAGGTCAGGCTGGATGGGGCTCTGGGTGATCTCTTCTAGTTAGAGATGGCCCTGCTGGTTGTAGTGGGACTGGACCGGATGCCCTTTGGGGGTCCCCTCCAACCCAGTACTCCCACGGTATCAGTGGAGGAGGACATCAGTCTTGGGGGTGACACCTGCCAGGGAGACATGTTTGATCTAGTAAACAGTTCGGAAATGAGACTTCTTGGAGTCTGGGCATCTTCCTTGAGGGGCTCAAAGCAGACCAGCAGCTCCCAGGGAAAATCTGTGGGGAGGAGAGGAAGGGGGTGATGTGGGTGCTGACAAGGTCTCCGTTCGTTGGGCATGTGAGGGGAAGCTGCCACTGATGCAGTGAGATTGTGAGGGCAGCCTTCCGGCCACAGGACACGATCTCTGGGCTCAGGGCTGCTCCTCAGGCACAAGGGATGCGGCCGAAGCAGAGCGGGGTGGCCCCAGCAGCCATCAGCACCCTGACCCCAAGGAGGTCCTGAGTGCTGGAGCTTGGGCTGCTCTGAGGAGCTGCAGGAGGTAGGAGGATGGGCTGGGAGATGGCTCATGGCTGGAAGGGTGGGAGGCTGTGCTGGGTGCAGCCTGGTGCTCGTGTGGGGCCCTGGGAGCAGCTGGTGAGTGCTGGGACTGTCCTTGCCCTTCCTTTCCTTCTCCCCCCTCATCTCTCCTAGGAGGTGGAGAGAGGAGGAGAAGGCAGCGGCCACCCCGAGCCAGGTGAGTAGCCATGGAGGAGGCCACCACAACACAGCTCCCTCTCAACTACACGGCTTCTGTCGACGTGGACTACAAGGCGACCGGCGACTACGACTGCTCAGCTCAGCCTGACGACCTGATGGTCTTCTCGTGCGTCTGCCTGGCCATCGCCCTCTGCGGGCTGGCGGGCAACGGGAGAGTCTTGTGGCTCCTGGGCTTCCACGTGAAGAAGAAGCCTTTCACCATCTACGTCCTCAACCTGGCTGTGGCCGACTTCTGCCTGCTCCTCCTCTTCGCTCTGATCTTGCTCTCGTTCCTGACCCTGGTGGTCTTCTGCCTGTTTGAGTTCCTGACTTTCTTCGTCGCCTTTGTCACCGCCCTCGAGTTCCTCTGCCACTTCTTCGACCTCAGCAGCCTGGGGCTCCTGGCGGCCATCAGCACGGAGCGCTGCGCCTCGGTCCTCTTCCCTGTCTGGTACCGCTGCTGCCGCCCGAAGCACCTGTCCGGCGCCGTCTGCGGGCTGCTCTGGGCTCTCTCCGGGGGGTTTGTCCTCTCCTTGTACCTCAGCCTGGCCTCGGCGGAAAGCCCCCTGACAGAGCTGGCGGCCGTGGCCATCGGCGTCTCCATCGCCCTGTCAGCCGTGGTGCTCGTCTCCAACCTGGCTCTGCTCGTCCGGCTCCGGTGCTGCTCGCGGAGGCGCCACCCGGGGAAGCTCTACGTCGCCGTCCTGCTCAACGTCGTCTTCTTCTTTGCCCTCGGGGTTCCGTTCGGGGTGGAGGTCTTCCTCAACCTTCCGAGCTCCTACGACTTGCTCCCTGAGAACACGGTCTTCCTGCTGGCGCTGCTCAACTGCAGCATCAACCCCGTCGTCTACTTTCTGGTGGGCGGCTGCCGGCGCTGCCGCTTCCGAGGCTCCATCCAAGTCGGCTTCCGGCGGCTCTTTGAGGAGGACGCCGCGAGCGAGGAGGAGAGCCGAGAGCCGGAGGCTGCCACGGTGGAGACCGCTGTCTGAGACGCTGCTGGTGAGGAGATAGGAGGTTCCTTTGGACCAGCAGATGAGCTTTGTGGTGGTTTGGGGTCTCTTGCCTGGGTGGAGGCCAACTCGACTGTCTCTGCTCATGCACGACCACCTGCATGGGTCACTGGGGCTGTTTAGCCTGGAGAAGAGGAGGCTCAGGGGGACCTTCTCCCTCCCTCCAACTCCCTGAAGGTCTCCCCTGAGCCTCCTCTTCTCCAGGCTAAACACTCCCAGACAGGTTCAGGTTGTAGTCATGAAGGAGCAAGTTTCTGAAGGGTCATTCGTTGAAGATGAACTTAGGAGGAGCAGGACAGGAAAGCAGCAGAGTCTGCTGGGCACCAGTGTTGCTGTGGACAAGACAGCACGTGGACACCTCCCCTGAGATGCAGATCAACGACGGGGGCGGCAGCGGTGGTGCAGATGGAGAAGAGGGGCAGCGCTAAGTCCTCACGGGTCACGCAAGGGGCTGGTCCTGCTCCCTCTGGGATCCTGGAGAAGATGTCATTCACCTGCCAGGGAGCAAGTGCAGCTGTGAAAGAGCAGAGTTGCAGCTGGAATCAGCTGGTTTACAATGAAGGTGGCTTCCTGTCCCTTTCCAGCACACGTGGACCTGAAGGCTCCTCCTGTGTCGCTAATAAAAGCCTGTTGATCCCTCCCAATCCCACTCTCCCTCTTGGTTTGGCCATTTGTTTGTTCTCATGGTGGTCAGACAGACTGGAGCACGGCCAGAGGAGGGTCCACCACAATGGAGCATCTCTTGCGCGAGGACAGGCTGAGACAGGTGGGGCTGTTCAGCCTGGAGAAAAGGTGGCTCCAGGGGGACCTTCTTTTGACCTTCCAGCACCTGGGGGTGGTCTCAGGGGGGGATTGCAGAAGGTGGGTGGTTAGTAGATCAAGAGAGGTTCTCGTCCCCCAGGTTCTCTGCCCTGCTGGGACCACAGCTGGAATCTTGGGTCCAGTTGTGGGCCCCTCAGCTCCAGAAGGACACGGAGCTGCTGGAGAGAGCCCAGTGCAGAGCCACAGAGATGATGAAGGAAGGGGAGCATCTCCCTGCTGAGCACAGGCTGGAGGGGGAGAAGAACCTCTCTCGAAGCCGGCTCTCTGCCAGCACCCCCGGGTCCTTCTCTGCTGCCCCTCATCCCCTTTAGGTCACCAAACCCCAGAATGATTAAGGCTGGAAACGCCCTCTAACATCAGCAAGTGCAGCCCATGAGCTGACACCACCACCACCACGTCCAGGGCCGGCTGCAAAGGCCATCTTTCCTGAGCACAACAATGGTTTTTATTGTTTTCCTTTAATTAAAAAAACTAATAAAAGGCTCTTCAGTGTCTTTAATCTTCACAATAATGGAATTGGTTGAGTTCTCATGGCAACGGGGTCATTACAGACACCGAAAGGAAAACACCCTTTAACAGGTCTTTCTGCTAAATGGATGCTCTTCCCTTCAGCAGAAGTCAGAGGGAATCGATGACGTAGACCTTCTGCATCGACCTCTCTGCTCCCGTTGCGGACCCGCGGCGTTAAATATTCAACAAGGAGGAGGAATGGAACCCGGACCGTGGCTTGCAGGAGGCACAAGGCCACTGGAAGCAGCAGGAAACCCTTTGGGTTGGTCTCTAAGTGCTGCTTTTCGAAAGGAACGAGAAAATAATCTGGAAGGGACCTCCAAGGATCATCCAGTGCAGTCCCCCGGCCAGAGCAACCAGCTGCTTTCCTGGAGATCTCTGCTGATCAGTAGATGAAGGCAGCAAGAGGAAATCTGTTGGTTTCTCCAAGGAAAGTATCTCTTGTTGCTTTTTTCCTATAAATTTAGGTGGAAAAAGGAGTGAGTGATGCAGTCTGAGAGTCCAACACCTCTGTCCTTCCTAGAGGAAGAACTGGGGTCTTTGCTGTCCTTTGTGGAGGAAGACATGAGGTTTTCCTTGTCCTTCTTGGAGGAAGACACATGGGGTCTTTGCTGTCCTTTGAGGAGGAAGACGTGACGTCTTCGCTGTGCTTCTTATAGGAAGACACATGGGGTCCTCTCTGTCCTTATAGGAAGACACATGGGGTCTTCTCTGTCCTTAGAGGAAGACACATGGGGTCTTCTCTGTCCTTATAGGAAGACACGTGGGGTCTTCTCTGTCCTTAGAGGAAGACACATGGGGTCTTCTCTGTCTTTCTTAGAGGAAGACGTGAGGTCTTTGCTGTCCTTCTTACAGGAAGACACATGGGGTCTTCTCTGTCCTTAGAGGAAGACACATGAGGTCTTCTCTGTCCTTCTTAGAGGAAGAACTGGAGTCTTCGCTGTCCTTCTTAGATGAAGACATGAGGTCTTCTCTGTCATTCTTGGAGGAAGACATGGGGTCTTCTATGTCTTTCTCAAAGGAAGAAGTGAGAACCCACTGCTTGCTGTTCTCTGTCCTGAGGTGGAAGAAGCTAAAATAATCAGTGACTCCAACCCTGTTTTCTTCGAAACACAAGAGAAAGGAGAACTTCTGAGAAGCTGCTGCAGATTGGAGCCCTTTCCCACTACATCACAACTCGATGGTGTGGAAACTCCTCTAGTTCATAGGAGAAAGGAGCTTCCAGGACTTGAGCGGTCAAACTGGACGTCGTGGGGCTCTAAAGACGGAGATTCAGTGAGTGAGAGATTTATTGAGAGAGCTGGGATTCCTCTGGTGAAATGTAGACACCTCAGTGCTCCTTGAAGTCATTTCCTGGCTGCTGGAAAGAAGCAGGAGCTTTCGAGGTGACTCCTAGAGTGGGCCAGGAGCTTGCATGTTTCCACTCATCGCAGAGGGTGCTTGAAACGAGTAGCTAGTGGTGAAGGAACTGAAGGCAGGTGAGATGAACCTTCTCCAACACCTCAGAGCTCCTCAGCGCCGTGAGCAGCCACCGCATCGGGGCGTTAGGAGGACATGGTTATCGTGTCGCGGGTTTCCCGCTCGTCCTTGTCGTCCCCTGAGTCTTCGAAGGCCCTCTGGAAGGCCAGCCTGAGGGCAAACTTGAGCCTCCGGTCGCTGTAGCTGCCCACGAGGAAGTAGATGATGGGGTTGAGGGTGCTGTTCACGCAGGAGAGCATAAAGCCGATCTCAGGCGAGTAGAGGAATTTGTAGCCCAAGAAGTCAAAGAGGATGAGGGTGCTCAGAGGCACAGCGAAAATGAGGAAGAAGAGGACGGTGAGCATGATGATGGTGAAGAGCCTGCCCGTCCGGAGGTGCTGGGAGCTGCACTTGACTCTGAGGAAGAGGGTGAGGCTGAAGACCAGCATGAGGGGTGTGCAGAAGAGGAAATCCAAGGCCCCAATGGTGACGAGCAGGAAGCGGCAGCTCCCGGTGGAGGGGCCCACCGTGCACAGCACGTACCCGGACGCGTTCAGCACCAGCGAGAGCGCCCAGAGCAGGCTGGAGACGACGGCGGACAACCACTGCGGGCGGTGGCCCCGGCACCAGATCGGGCAAAGGACAGAGAGGCACCTCTCGATGCTGATGGCCGTCAGGAGGTACAAGCCGGTCCCGTACATGAAGAGGTCCAGGAAAAGGGTGATCCCGAACTGCACGCCGACGTTGAACTGCGTCAGGTACTGCACCGTCTCGACGGCGATGCAGAGGAGGTACCCGAAGTCAGCGGCGGCCAGGTTCAGGATGTAGACGGTGAAGTGGTTCCTGCGAATGCGGAAGCCCAGGTACCACAGGACCATCCCGTTTCCCACCATCCCGCAGGCAGCGCTGATGAGGCAGAAGCTCTCTATGAACTTGAGGACAGCATAGGATGGCTCCGTCTTCGCCGCAGCCCCGCTGTGGTTGGTCCCATGGGCCTGGCTGGGGGCCATCGGGAGGAAGATTGGGGCAACCGAAGTGTTCATGGTGAGGGACGTGAGAGAGACCTGTGAGTGGAGAGGAGAGAGGTGGTAACTCCAGCGTGACTCTCACTGGTGGCGACCTGGTGTCTCTTGTCAGAGTGAACAGAGAACCTGGGGTTAGCTCTGTGGCAGGGGGATTGGACTGGATGATCTTTCGAGGTCCCTTCCAACCCCTAATGACTCCATGACTCCATGACTCCATGACTCCATGACTCCAAGACCGTTTCTCACCTACAGCAAGTCTCTAACCAGCAGGAGAAGCTTTTCCTTCCTCCTTTTCCTTCACCCTCCTTCCCAAAGAGGCTCTGAGCAACCTGACCTAGTTGAAGACACCCCTGCTCACTGCATCGGGTTGGACTAGAAGACCTTTAAATGTCACTTCCAACCCAAACCCTTTCATGATTCCATGATTCTAAGACAGTTTCTCACCTACAGCAACCCTCCAAAGAGCAGGGGAAGCTTTTCCCTCCTCCTTCTCCTCACCCTCTCCCCTAAAGCACCACGAAGGGACAAAGACAGGACACAGGAACTTCTCACCGGGAGTTCCAGCCACCAAGCTCCTACGGATCTGCTGCCTCAAGCTGTCAGCTGAACCCACCGAGGTGTAGTCCAGATGAACTCCTCGTGCCAACGGCAGCGCCGGGCTGCCCAGACACCGGCTTTAAAAAGCCTCCACCTCTTTTCCACGTGACGCCCGGTCAGGCAGCCAATGGCTCTCGGGGAACCAGCTGGTTGCTTTTTCTGTGGTCACTTCGATTTGAACCACTTTCCTCTTTCTACAGAACCTGCAACTCTCGTGGGTTCTTTTTTTTAACTACTTCTCCCTTCTTCAAGCTGTCTCAGAGGCAACGGAAGAGCTGTCCCCGCAGAAAGAGACTTGCACTGGTGCTTCACTTTCTCCTCATGTCCCTGAGATGCTTTAGAGTCACAGTTCCTTGAAGAAGACAACTTACTGCTGCTCAGCATCAAGGAGAGCATCCTCTTCTGGCTCAGCATCACACAGAGTGTCCTCTTTGAGATCAACATCATGTAGAGCACCCTCTTCTATCTCAACATCATGTAGAGTGTCCTCTTCTAGCTCAGCACCACACAGACTGTCCTCTTTGAGATCGATGTCATCACATAGAGTGTCCTCTTCTAGCTCAGAATCATGTAGTGTGTCCTCCTCTATCTCAACATCATGTAGAGTGTCCTCTTCTAGCTCAGCACCACACAGACTGTCCTCTTTGAGATCGATGTCATCACATAGAGTGTCCTCTTCTAGCTCAGAATCATGTAGTGTGTCCTCCTCTATCTCAACATCATGTAGAGTGTCCTCTTCTAGCTCAGCATCATCACACAGAGTGTCCTCTTGTAGCTCAGCATCACACAGTGTCCCCTCCTCTGAACTACCACCTCTTCTCACACAAGTTACCACCCTTCTCCATCCCTACTGCTTTGCAGAACCTTTCCATGACCTCAAAAGTCTTTTCCAACCTAAATGATTCTGAGTTGTGGAGATCTGGAGCTCAGGGACAGGGTTTAGCAGTGGCCTTGGGGCAGTTGGGTTAACGGTTGGGCCCCACGAGCTCAAAGGTCTTTTCCACTGTGACAAATCCTATGACTCTACGACTCCTGGAGGAGCATCCGCTCAATATCTGCAGCTTTACTGCACCTCAGCAGCTACAGCTGCACATCCTCTGCTTGGGCTGCCTTCCACAGGCAGCACCAGGAGCTCTTCCAGCGCAGCGTCACCCAGCACCTCACCCCGTGGTTCAGCCAGCTCTTCACCGCCGCTCCTCAGGAACTTCTGATTTCACAAAACCCCTCAAGACGGCCTCCAGCCTCACGCCGGCCACTTCCAGTTTCACAACTTCCCGCAGTCCCCAGCACCTCAGCCCCAGCCCCTCCCCTGCCCACCATCAACTTCACATCTTTTCATCACCAATCTGCCCCTTCCACCACCATGGCTCCATCAACACCTGAGATACCCGATGTCTCATTGGCCAGACCAACACAAATGACTTAGACAACGGCCGTGGCCGAAGAGTTGGGCTTGATGGCCCCACGTCCAAGTGGAAACCAGCAACAAGTGGTGCCTCTCAAGGCTTCTTGCTGGGAAAAGCTGTATTTAACATCAGTGAGAAGCAAGAGCCAAGCTGAGGGCTGCAGCTCACGCGCTTGAGGGACAGGATGTTCCACTGAGAGGGACAATTTCTCTGTGACTCTTCCTGGAAGTTAGAAGGTCCCAGGGACAACCATGGTAACGTAACCCTCTGCCAGCATCGGGCCGTCGGTGCAGCAAGAGTGGAAACCCCCGAGTGGACGAGGAGGTTGAAGGATCCTGTGACTCAGCCTGGAGTCCTGGCCAGGTTAGTGGGGGTCAACAGGGTCACTGCAGGAAATGGAGGGTTGGGTAAGAGAGTGAAAAACCCTTTCACAGCCTTTGGGAAAGGAAGAGGAACAACAAACGGCGCAAGAAGATGAGGATGAGACGTCAGCCTGGAGATGTTCTGGGGTCCTGCTCTGGCAGGAGGGTCGGACTGGATGGTCTATTGAGGTCCCTTCCAGTCCTTGATGTTCTGTGGGTCTGTGGTCGGGTATCTCAGCTGGCTGAGCTCTTTGGAGCAGAACTTTCTGTTGCCCACCGACAGTCTGGTGGTGCCAGAGATCATAAGGTGTTAGGAGTTGGGAGGGACCTCTAGAAACCATCTAGTCCATCCCCCCTGCCAGAGCAGGATCCCCTAAGACAGGCCACACAGGAACACCCAGGAAGGTTCTGGAAGTCTCCAGAGAAGGAGATTCCACAGCTTCTCTGGGCAGCCTGTGCCAGGGCTCCATCTCCTTTTTACAGGACCTTAGGGGTTGGAGGGGACCTCGAAAGACCACCCAGTCCCATCCTCCTGACACAGCAGGATCCCCTAGATCCAGTCGCACAGGAGCATCTCCAGGGGGAACATCTCCAGAGAAGGAGACTCCACAACCCCCCTGGGCAGCCCCTGCCAGGGCTCTGGCCCCCTCACTGGGAAGAAGGTCCTGCTGACAGAGCTCTCTAATCCCTCATCCAAGTCATCAATGAGTAGATTGAGTAGGACTGGTCCCAGTACTGATCCCTGGGTGGGGCTCCACTAGATCCAGGCCTCCAACTGGACTCTGTCCCACTGACCGCTGCTCTCTGGCTTCTATCCTGCAGCCAGTTCATGACCACTACCTGGTCGTCCGGACCACCCTGCCCCAGCTGGGCTGCCAGGATGCTGTGGGAGCTGGTGTCACATAGACCATGAGCAGTGGAAAGACACTGCAGCACCCCTTTACCTGCTGAGGGGTGACGGCAGTGAGTGCTTGAGCACCGTGTCTACCACACAGGGCTCCACCAGCAGCTGTCCCCTGCTGACGTCCCGAGGCATCGGGCTCTTTCTTCAAACAAAGGGCTTCTGAAGACACTCAGAGGACTGTTGTGTTGCACCATCTCTTTACCGACCTTCAGAAGGCCACCGAGGGACCAGCCACCACAACAGTCTAATCAGGCCCTTGGGTGGCTGCTGGGCCCTGGGTGATGACACAGCTCCCTCGGGTCCAACCCCGTGGAAAACTACTCGCTGCCTGTTTATCACCCAGGACAGGACGTTCGGGGAGTGTTTGGATGTTGTGCTGGGACGGGCTGACTCCAGAGAGAAGGGTGGTGTGGGAGCCACAGAGGTCACTTCAGAAGGTCTCAGAGGTGTTGCCTCACCGAATCCTTCTGCCTAACCCGCGGAACACTGATTGTGAAGTCACTTAGATGTGGTGTTGGGGGATCTGGTTTGGGGGTGAACTTGTAGAGGAGGGTGGGTGGTTGGACTCGATGATCCCAGGGGTCTTTTCCAACCGGAATGATTCTGTGATTCGATGGTCCCATCACAGTAAAATTCACCTGTAGCCTGCCAGGAGGAGAAAAATCACTTGAAAACCCCCTGAAACAGATTTACATGCAGCAAGAGTGAGGGTATGGCAGCTACAAGAAGAGTAGAGTGATGGCAGCTACAAGAAGAGTAGAGTGATGGCAGCTACAAGAGAGCGGGGTGACGGCAGCTACAAGAAGAGTAGAGTGATGGCAGCTACAAGAGAGCGGGGTGACGGCGGCTACAAGAGGAGTAGAGTGATGGCAGCTACAAGAGAGCGGGGTGACGGCGGCTACAAGAAGAGTAGAGTGATGGCAGCTACAAGAAGAGTAGAGTGATGGCAGGTCCAAGTTGAGCAGAGCGATGCCTTGACCAGCTGGATGAACAACTTGGAAGGGATCAAGGAGTGAGGGACGTAGAAGCCTTTCAGAGGACAAAGGCTGTGGAGCCCAGGCTCGGGAGTTCACGGCCCGTCAACGTTTGGCAGCTGGGTGGAGCAGCGACCCCTTGTTTTCCTCTCCTCCGCTCGGGGAGCAGTCACGCGCGGGGGCGGCTGTGTTCGGCGGCGCTCGGGCGTCCGCGGGGAAATAGCCGGAGAGATAAAAGCTGCCGTGGCGCCGGGCTCCTCCGAGGCAGCTCCGCGCGACGCTGAGCGCGCGGTGGGCATCGAGCACCGGGCGAGTGGCCGCTCTCCGTTGTACCAGGGGGCTACCTCGATGGCAGAGGGATGGCGACAACAAGGTAGACCGAGCCACCCCTTGAGGGTGCTTGTTCATCGTGGGCTCTACAGAAGGGTGGGTGTCTGGAGGATGGAGCCAGGCTCTGCTCAGGGGCACCCAGTGATAAGACAAGGGGTGAACAGAGGAGGTTCCACATCGATGTGAGAAGGACCTTCTTCCCAGTGAGGGTGACAGAGCCCTGGCAGGGGCTGCCCAGGGGGGTTGTGGAGTCTCCTTCTCTGGAGACATTTCAAACCCACCTGGGCTGTTCCTGTGCAACTGGATCTAGGGGATCCTGCTGTGTTGGGGGGATTGGACTGGGTGGTCTTTCGAGGTCCCTTCTGATCCCTCTGTGATTCTGTGATGGGTCTACTGTTGTGAAAGCAGGATGTGATTCCTCCCTGACAGAACTTAGTCCCATCATCTGTGATGCAGAAGAAGAGTGGTCAGACTTTGGGGATCAGGGTGAATGTGGGGAGAGAGAGGGACCATACTCACAGGACATTAGGGATTGGAAGGGACCTCGAAAGATCATCCAGTGGGAAGGAGGGAGAAGAAAGGTGGGCACTGTTCACCAGAACTTACTCCGTGACGCTTTGCTCTCTGCAGCAGAACAGCAGCAAGTACCTCCTGCTCTCATCGTCCATGAACCCTGGAGCACATCTGGAGGCCTCTTCCAGTCCCTGATGATTCCATGAGTCCATGAGTCTCCTTCCCGGCCAGTCTATGGTTCCACCCTCACTGAACTGATGGCAGTGGGAAACTACTCCCAGGTGACGGAATTCATACTCCTGGGGCTTTCTGATAGACAGGAGCTGCAAGTCCTCCTCTTCATCTTATTCCTGCTGGCCTACGCCATGGTTCTGCTGGGGAACCTCCTCATCCTAGTGACGGTCATGACTGACCCCAAGCTGTCGTCGCCCATGTACTTTCTCCTCTGCAATCTGTCCTTCATCGACATCTGCTGCACCTCTGTCACCTCTCCCAGGATGCTGGTGGACCTGCTCTTCCAGAGGAAGGCCATCGCCTTCGAAGCCTGCATAGCCCAGCTCTTCTTCCTGCACCTGGTTGGGGCGTCGGAGATGTTCCTGCTGACGGCGATGGCGTACGACCGCTACGCTGCCGTCTGCAGGCCCCTGCACTACACGGCCATCATGAGCCGCCGGGTCTGCTGGGCTCTGGTGCTGACCTGCTGGGCCGGCGGCTTCCTCCACTCCGTCGCCCAGACGCTGCTCGTGACCCAGCTGCCCTTCTGCGGCCCCAACGCCATCGGCAACTACTTCTGCGACGTGCCTCTGGTCATCCGGCTCGCCTGCGCCGACCTCCACGTCACCGAGCGGCTCCTGGCGTTCAACAGTGGCTTGGTGTCCCTGCTCTGCTTCCTGGGGCTGGTGGCCTCTTACGCGCTCATCCTGGCCGCCGTCAGGACCCGCGTCGCCCAGGGCAGCCGGAAGGCGCTGGCCACCTGCTCCGCGCACCTCTTGGTCGTCACCATCGTCTTCGCGCCCTGCATCTTCACCTACCTGTGTCCCTTTTGCGCCGGTCGCTCCAGGAGGCACCTCTGTATGATGTACACGGTCTTCTCCCCGGTGGTGAACCCTTTCATCTACACCCTGAGGAACAACGAGGTGAAGGCGTCCATGTGGAGGCTGTGGGGGCGGTGCAGGGTCTTCTGAGACGAACCCTACGATACTTTCCTACAGACCAGTGGGACATCGGGGTGTGGGACGGGGGTTGGAACCCAACGACGCCGAGCACCCTCTGGCACCCAAGGGATGTCTGGATCCAGTTCAGAACTTCACCTAATGCCAGGATCATCAAGGTTGGAAAAGGTCTTCAAGATCATCAAGCCCAACCATCCACCCCACAACCACCAACCCATCTCCCCAAGCACCCTGTCTGTCCAGTTGTTGAAGCCCTCCAGGGATGGTGCTTCCATCCCTTCCCAGGGCAGCCAGTTCCAAGGCCTTTCTGGGAAGAAGTTTCTCCTGAGGTCCAACCTGACCCCTCCCTGGCACAGCCTGACCCCATTTCCTCTGCTCCTATGGCTAGTCCCTAGAGAGAAGAGGCCACCACCGGCCTCACCCCAACCTCCCTTCAGGCAGGGAGCAGCGAGGTCTCCCCTCAGCCTCCTCCTCTCCAGGCTGGACAGCCCCAGCGCTGGTGTCTCTGGGGTCACAGATTTCACTGGTGGTTCTCGTCCACTTTGTGGGGGAGGTGACTGTCCCCCTGCACTCAGCACTGGGGAGGCTGCACCTCGAGTACTGGGTCTGGTTTTGGGCACCTCAGGGCAAGGGAGACATCGAGGGGCTGGAGCGAGGGCAGAGGAGGGCAACAGAGCTGGGGAAGGGCCTGGAGGATCTATCTGATGGGGAGAGGTGGAGAGAGTTTGGGCTGGTTAGTTGGAGGAAGAGGAGGCTGAGGGGAGACCTCATCACTCTCTGCAACCATCTGAAAGGACCCTGCAGAGATGTTGGTGCTGGGCTCTTCTCACAGGTCATTAGTGACAGGAGCAGAGGGAAGGGCTTCAGGCTCCAACGAGGGGGGTCAGACTGGCCATTAGGAGAACGTTCTTCATGGAGAGAGTGCTCAGGCCCTGGGATGGGCTGCCCAGGGTGGTAGTTGAGTCCCCATCCCTGGATAAGTTTAAAAGTCACTTAGATGTGATGCTGGGGGACCTGGTTTAGGGGTGACCTTGCAGAGCAGGGTTGATGGTTGGACTGGGTGATCCCAGGGGTCTTTTCCAACCAGAATGATCGCGTGACTCTGGGTCCACCCCAGCGCAGACGGTCACTGATGTGGAGCCATCGCTCTGACCCAGACCAGGCGGGTCTGGGGGATCCTGTGTCTCCAGAGGAGCCGTTTTGTCTCCCCAGGAAGCAGCTTTGGGGAGGGTTTAACAAGGCCCCCGTAGATGCTGCTGGTCCCCGGAGCCCCTTAGCAGGAGAGCGGGTAATTGGCTCCACCGCGTCGTTCATGGCCCCCTCGTCCCTCCGCTGGAAATCAGCGGCTCGGGGGGCCGCCGCTGCCAGGTTGTTGCTCTCCCCCGGGGGTCTCAGAGAGGGTCTCACAGGGAGGCGAACGGCCGGCAGGACCCTCACGATGCTTTTGAGTCACAGGACCACAGAGCATCAGGGATGGGAAGGGACCTTGGAAGACCCCCCAGTGCCATCCCCTGCCAGAGCAGGACCCCCCGAGCAAGCTGCATAGGAACAGGCCACCCGGATGCCCGTGAGGTTGCCGGTGATGCTGCTGGCCCAGCCCTAGGGAAGGGCCAAACCCTTCGTCCCCCCACAGCCATTTGCGTTTCGGACACTGGGATAAGCTCGTTTGAGGTGACTCTGCAGTCTTCACCCCAGCTCCAGGAGGACCCAGAGCTGCTGGAGAGAGGCCAGTGCAGAGCCATGAAGAGATGATGGAGGGAGGGGAGCATCTCCCTGCTGAGGAGAGGCTGAGGGAGCTGAGGAAAGGAGCCTGAAGGTGACCCCAGGGATGTTGATCAATGTGTGAAGGGTGGGTGTGAGGAGGATGGAGCCAGGCTCTGCTCAGGGGCACCCAGTGACAGGACAAGGGGCAGTGGGTGTGAGCTGGAGCAGAGAGTTCTCATCAGTCTGAGAAGGACCTTCTTGCCAAGGAGGGTGCCAGAGCCCTGGCAGGGGCTGCCCAGGGGGTTGTGGAGTCTCCTTCTCTGGAGACTTTTCAAACCCACCTGGACTGTTCCTGTGCAACAGGATCTAGGGGATCCTGCTGTGGCAGGGAGCTTGGACTGGCTGATCTTCGGAGGTGCCCTCCAAGCCCGGGTGCTCTGTGACTCTCTGTTCTGCGGCAGGGGTTGCCCTCTTGTGGCTGCTCAGTGGGAAGGTTGGCAACTGCCACTGGAAGCGGTGCGGAACCAGCTCAGGAGGATGGGAGGGGACAGTCCCTGTTCCGCTCACACCTGTGGGCGACACTGGTCTCCTCTTTGCGTCTACTGGCATCTGGGTTCATCAGCAAGTCCTCCCCACTCCTGGTGGTGAAGCTCAGCAGGAGGTAGGACGGCCAGTGGTCCTTGGGCAAGCTGCAGTGTCTGGAGGAAGATCTGGACCACGTCCACCCGTCCCAACACGGCTCCACACAACCAGGCGTGAGCCCTGGAGGGCTCTGACACGGGCACGGAGCCTCAGCCTTGTGGGGGTCCCCTACAGACACAGCAAACGGGCTTTAGGGGGGTTTGGGAGACGGGGTGGTGATGGGCAGGTAACTCACGGATGGGGCCAGCCCGGTCCTGTGCCAGGTGGGAAGGGCAGGTCCTCTGAGTGCCTCTGGGATGGTTTCTGGGATCCTTGGCGTGTGCTGGTCATTCGTGTTCCTTCCTCTGGAGCCCCCAGTGCGAGAAGGGTGAGGACCTGACAGAATCACAGAGCATCAGGGCTGGGAAGGGACCTTGGAAGATCAGCCAGTCCAATCCCCCTCCCAGAGCAGGACCCCCACACCCAGTCGCACGGGAACACGTCCAGGTGGGTTTGAAGCTCCTCCAGAGAAGGAGCCCAGAGGGGGCCACAAGGATGATCACAGGGCTGGAGCCCCTTGGCTCTGGGGACAGGCTGGGGGAGCTGGGGCTGTTCAGCTGGAGAGGAGAAGGCTCTGGGGGGACCTCAGAGCAGCTCCCAGTCCCTGAAGGGGCTCCAGGAGAGCAGAGGCCAGGCTGGATGGGGCTGGGGGCAGCCCAGTCTGCTGAGAGGTGCCGCTGCCCCGGCAGGGGGTGGCACTGGGGGATCCCCAAGCTCCCTCCCAGCCCAGCCCAGTCTGGGACTCTGTGACATCTCCATCCTGCAAGAGTCAGACCCCAGCCCTGCCCAGACCCTGCAGCAGGCAGGGCAGCCTGAGGAATGAGGACCCAGGCTGCTGTGACAACGCTCTGGAGAAGCCTCATCCCTGCAGCCCCAGCAGCACCCAGAGACCCTCCTCCCCTGAGACCTCCTCACGGGGTCACAGCTTCTCCTTAAAGGGAAGAGGCACCGATCCCAGCAGCCAAGGCAGCGGTTCTGCAGCGCTGGCAGCTCTCTCTGAACCTGCCTCTGCTCCTCAGCCTGGACCCACCTCCTCCTGAAGGGACCGACGTGTCTGAATCTGCAGCGAAGCCCAGATTTAGCGAGAAGAGCAAAGATCCTTGACTCATCAGGGGTTGGAGGGGACCTCGAAGACCATCCAGTCCAATCCCCCTGCCAGAGCACGTCGCACAGGAACAGGTCCAGGCGGGTCCTCAGCTCCTCCAGAGAAGACCCATCGCTTCTCCTGGAGACACAGACGACCATCGACCACCCACCACCAATCCTCTGCCGCAGTGAGTGTCCGTCGGTTCAGCCTCTGGGGTCTCTCTCCCCAGAGCCCCTGGTCTGAAGGACAGGGGGATCTCTGACTTAAAGCACCTTTGGCCTCTTCTTTCTGCTGACTAAATGATTTCTTGCAGCAGCTTGAAAGCTCTGAGGTTGGTCCTTCCCAGGTCGTGAGGACAGGAGGTGACTGAGGAGCTTCTCCTGGGGTGCTGCAGCCATCTCTTTCATTTCTTCTCTTTCTCTCTCTCCCCAGTCTCCAGTGGTAGGACAAGAGGAAACGGCCTCAAGTTGCCCCAGGGGAGGGTCAGGTTGGACATCAGGACAAGTCTCTTCCCTGCCAGAGTGGCCAGGGGCTGGAAGAGTCTGGGAGAGGGAGTCACTGTCCATGGAGGGGTTCAAAAAACGCGTAGACGTGGTTCTAGGGACCGGGGGTCAGTGGGCAGGGTGGGGTTGGGTTGATGGTTGGACTGGATGAGCTTGGAGGTCTCTTCCAAGCCCAACGATTGTCCAGTCCTCTGCCTCTATGATTCTCCCCTCCAGACAAGCCTCTGCAGTCACCTCCATGATGAAGGACAAGGGTCAGAGGGCCAACCTGTCAACGGTATCGGAATTCATTCTCGTCGGCCTTTCTGATGCCCCCAAAGTCCGTTTCCTTCTCTTCGTGCTGTTTCTGCTCATTTATCTGGCCACTCTAGCGGGCAACCTCACGATCCTGGTGGCCATCAGCACCGATGCCCGCCTGCACAACCCCATGTACTTCTTCCTGGGCAACCTGTCCCTGCTGGACATCTTGTGTCCCACCATCACCGTGCCGAAGATGCTGGAGGCTTTGCTGCTGGAGGACAAGGCGATTTCGTTCACGGGCTGCATGGTCCAGCTCTTCTCCCTCATTGAAGTGGTGGGCACGGAGATCTTCCTGCTGGCCGTGATGGCGTATGACCGCTACGTGGCCGTCTGCCACCCGCTGCACTACCCCGGCGTGGTGGGCAGGAAGCTCTGCGCTCGCCTGGCCGCCGGCACCTGGCTCCTGGGCTTTCTGAACTCCCTGCTGCACACCTCCATGATCTCCACGCTCTCCTTCTGCGACGGCCAGCGGGTGGATCAATACTACTGCGACATCCCCCCGGTGCTGGCCCTCTCCTGCTCGCCGACGTCCAGCAGGGAGCTGGTGATCCTCACCGTTGCGGGGGTCCTTGGGAGCGGAGCCTTTGTGGTCACTCTGATCTCCTATGTCTGCATCCTCTGGGCTGTCCTGGGCATGAAGTCCTCGGAGAGCAGGCACAAAGCCTTCTCAACCTGCGGCTCCCACCTGACCGTGGTCTGTCTCTTCTACGGCACCACCATCTGCACGTACGTCCGGCCCTCGTCCACCTACGCGCCCCGCCGGGACAGGATCGTGGCCATGCTCTACGGGATCCTCACTCCCCTGCTAAACCCCATCATCTACAGCCTGAGGAACAAAGAAGTTCAGAGTGCCCTGCAGAGAGTGGCCAGCCAGCTGAGGAGAGCCTTGACGAGACAGGACCTTCTCCCTCGGCCTGTGGCACCTTCCCGAGCCCCAGCAGCTGCACAAGGCACCACAGTCGAACGACCTGCTCTGAACGTGTCCCTCTAGCAGCAAGAAGCTGCTCTGAGCTCCCCCTGAAAGGGAGAGAGGTCCTGTGGGAGGCCACGGGCCGGCGTAGCTGTTGGTCACAGTCACCAGTGAAGGTGGCAGCAGCAATGGTTCTTCTCCACTAAGTGAAGAAGAAGCTTGAATGAGAGCTTCAGGCTTAGATGGTGGAGTTGGATGGACATCTGGGAGCGTGAACTGGGGAGCGGTGCTGTGGGAGCTCTTAGACCGATGGCCTCCTACATTCAAGCAGCTGGTAGGGCTGGTGCCTCTTATTGACCACGTTGCTCCTGCAGAAGACATCCTCTGGGGGAGGCTGGCTGGGAGGAAGGCTCCTTGACCAGCATCTCAGGGCACCAGACCAGGTGGGTTCTCAACTCTCAGGCCAAAAATCCAACCACAGCAGCACCTGAGGTGCCACCAAGCACCAGCTGGACATCGTTTGCACCATCAAGACCAGTCTGATAGTTGGCACCATCAAGACCCCCAGCACCCTATAGCTCCTACAGACCCCATAGTCCTTCCTGACATCCAACCTAACCCTCCCCTGGCAGCCCAGACCCTGCCCTCTCGTCCTGGTGCTGGTTGCCAGGGAGAAGAGCCTGACCCCCCACCCGACTACAGCCTCCCTTCAGGTAGTTGTAGAGCAGGAGAAGGTCCCCCTGAGTCTTCTCTGGACCTGCTCCCTCAGATCCATGTCCCTCCCATATTGAGGGCTCCAGACGGGCCCCCCGCTCTTCATCAGCCCCTCCACCGACCCGCGCAGGAACGAGGGTTTGATGTTTGTGCTTGTGGGTTTCAAGGTGATGGCCACCGACCTGCTCAACCCCATCTCCTAGACCCACATCTTGGTGGTGGTGGGCGGGGGGCAAAGTCTGTTCCACCTGCACCTCCTGCCTGGCAGCAGTGAAGGTGAAGGATGCCCTCGGTGGTTTCATCAGGAGAAAAACATGCTGCTGGAAGACCATCTCCCCTCACCCTCCCTTTTTCCTCTCTCTGAGGACAATGGGTCGTGTTGGTCACAGTTGCCTTCAGATCCTCACACGTTAGGGTTGAAAAACCAACTGCTTTGTTCTCAGACTGTGCCCAGTAACGTAGGGAACCCATACTGGTCTTGTCAGTGGTGCAAACTTCTTGTCCTGAAGCAGGACACCCAGTGACTCTACTATGAGATAGTCACGGTGCCAGTGTGCACAACAAGGTAGAAGGTCCAGAGCTGGTGACAATTTGGATCTTCACACAGAACCACAGGATGGCAGAACATTGCTGAGACCTCTGTCCTGCTCAAGGCCAGGTCAACCAGAGAGGAACGTGTCCAGTCCGATCACCTTCAAGGATGGAGAAGCCTCCTCAACCTCTCTGGCTTGACAGGGCTCGGTCATCTTCATAAGAATAAAGCTGCTTCTTGAGTTTAAAAGCTTCTCAATCCATCTTCTCTCTGGGCACCACTGAGAAGGGTTTGGTTTGACTTCTGTCCTATCTATCCCCCACTCCAACACTCATTGATAAGATCCCCCCCTCAGCCTTCTCTTCTCCGGGCTGCAGCACCCAAGTGCGATGAGATGTTCTCCATCCCTCTCACTCCTCCAGCACGTCCGTGTGTCTTCACGGCACCACTAGGTCACAGCAGCCCTCACTGACCCCACCTCATGGTTTTCCCCTCCAACACACCCTCCCATGGACCAGCATCTCCACTGCAGAGGGCCTTCAGGGGACCCTGGCTGCATCGCAATCCTGGATGGGCCTTTGCTGTAGATATTGATGCCTGGACACGAGGAAGCGCGAGTGGAGCGCGTTTGGTCTCCATCCACACCGCCCTTAGCTTCTGGCTGGGCACCCACTGTCTGGGTCATCGCCTGCTACGGCTCTGGGTGCTGATGGACCCCCTAGTGATGTCCCAACAGCTCCTTGCAAGGTGCCGAGTGACTTCTACCAACCAGCAGTTGTCAGCCAGGGGTAGGTACCCTCCAGACTCTGGCGTCACCCTCTGTACCAAGGGAGTGAAGGACTGAAAAGGTCCCTTGTCAACCCATAAACTCCCCAACCACCATCCTCAGGGAGGGGAGTAGTTGGCACAAACTCAACTGCTTTAGAAGTTCTTGCCGGGAAAGTTTCCTTCTCCGTGGCAGCTCTGAGGTTGTCCTCAGGGGCTTGTTAGGAAGAATGAGAGAGCTTTAGCTACAGGCTGTCTAAGGAGCCTTCGTGATCCGTAGAGGCTTCTTCGTGGTGCCCAGAAGAAGGCTTTAACAAGCCTAGAAGGGCTTGTTAGTCTCCTGGCTGGCCTGCAGGGGAGCTCCGTGGTTTGGGAAGGGAAGAAGGGTCATTTGTGATGGAAACTGCTGCAGTGACTTAGCTGACACCATCAGCCTGCCAGCACTGTGGGGTTGGTGGGGTTTGCTTTGACCCTAGAACCTGGAGAGCTTTCCCTCAGCTGGCTGTGAGTCAAAGAACCACAGGATCATTTAGGTTGGAGAAGACCTGTAATATCACCAAGTACAACCAGGAACCCAACTCTGTGGAGGGCTGGTGTCAGGAACCCAATTCATGACCTTGAGCTTTTAAACACCCAGGGATGGAGACTCAGAACCTGTGAGAACCCTCATCTTCAGAGACTCAGCTGTGTCCCACCACGCTTCAGCTCCCACAAAATCACTGAATTATTGAGGCTGGGAAAGACCTTCAAGATCCCAGAACCTCTGGCACAAGAACTGGGCAGGTCACCCCGGGAGGCCTCAAGACACGTTGCACGGATGCCCAGCTGGTGCAGTCAGTGGGCTCCAAAGGGTGACTCGGGTGACCGGCCGGCGTAAAGGTGGTAACTTTAGCTCCACCAGCTTCTCAGCTGTTCCTCAGCACGTGCGTAGCCCTCTGGACTGCACCCTGACCCCTGGGTTATTCCTCAACCGTGACAGAGGTTCAGCTGTGCAACCCCGATATAGAGTCTGATGGGGAGAGGCTGAGGGAGCTGGGGGTGTTCAGCCTGGAGGAGACTCGGGGGGACCTTCTGCCTCTCCACAGGACAAAGGAAAAGGGTTCCAGACTTGAAGAGGGGAGATTGAGGTCAGACATGAGGAACAAATTCTTTGCTGTGAGGGTGCTGAGGTGCTGGAACAGGTTGCCCAAGGCAGTGGTGGCTGCTCCATCCCTGGCCGTGTTGAAGGGCAGGTTGGCTGGGGCCCTGAGGAACCTGCTCTAGTGCAGGTGTCCCTGCCTGTGCAGGGGGGTTGGAACTGGATGATCTTTGAGGTCCCTTCCAACCCCGGCCATTCCATGATTCAATAACAATCCAGCCTCTTCAAGATGGAGGTAGGACAAGCAGACACCTCTCACTGAAGCACAAACACACCTACAGCCCAAATTTAAAGCCAACACAAACAGCTTCACTCAACAGCCAGCTCTCCTCTGGCATTTCTCGCTCACACAACTGCACTGCGTGGGTGAAGGACAACGTGACATTGCCTTCAACAAGCCCACGGAGGTCATGGTTGTCATGACCTACACTGAAACCAGTCCTTCAGGATCTGGAAACTTGGAGCCTCTGGGAGTGAGAAGGGAAAATCACTCTCTGAAAATTAGAGACTGAGTCTTCTGGATATTCTGGAGGATCTGAGATCAAGCAGCTCACGAGTGGATTGGAGATCCATGCCTCTAGATCACCCACTGCTGAAAACCATCTCCTTGTGTGGCTGGTGTTAGTCGATGGAAAAGCTCTGGACCTCACAGCTTTTGATTTCAAAGCAGTTTGAAGGATGAGAATCATTTTGGTTTTACAGGTGGGAAGGGGGAGGGGAAGGGGAAGGACAAGGGGCAGTGGGTGTGAACTGGAACAGAGGAGGGTCCACATCAATGTGAGAAGGACCTTCTTCCCAGTGAGGGTTCCAGAGCTGTGGAAGGGGCTGCCCAGGTGGGTTGTGGAGTCTCCTTCTCTGGAGACATTTAAAATCCACCTGGACATGTTCCTGTGCAACTGGGTCTCCATCCACAACAAAGAGGTGCTCTCACCTTTGAGGAGAGGTCCTCAGCTATAACCCCCTCCTGGAGCCTGATGCTCACCCCTCAGTCCTCCTCAAAAATGAGACATTCTTGTGCCTGCCAGCCCCCAACAGTAGACAGCAGGAGCTCTGTCAGCCAGCGGGGATTTTCTTTGCCACAGCTGGAAAGCTCCTGACACACTGGTCCAGTTTCCACCACTCTTTCTCTGAACTCTTTCTATTCCTGGCTGCCATCAGAAATCGATAGCCCTGGCCCAACTCCTAAAGGGCCTCAGTGTGGTCTGGCACTGGTTCTGCTAATAAAGAAGTATCTGTGAGCAGAGATCCATCATCTCAGATGGCATCTGTCTGCTATTTTAATCCCCACCTGGGACCTACAAGTTTTGGGGTCTGTCTTTTAAAAATAGATGGGGTTTCTGTATCAGCAGAGGGTTCTCTAAGGATGTCGCAGAGGATCGATTGCCTCGAGCCCTGTCTGATGGGGAATGCACACGTGTAGGGTTACACACAGCTACACAGATCCTTAGGGGTTGGAAGGGACCTCTAGGGGTCATTGAGTCCAACCCCGCTGCTCCAGCAGGATCATAAAACCTCAGACAGGTCACACAGGAACCATCCATCCAGACAGGGTCTTGAAAGTCTCCAGAGAAGGAGACTTCACAACCCCCTGGAGGAGCCTGTTCCAGTGCTCAGTGACACTAACAGTGCAGAAGTTCTTCCTCCTGTTGAGGTGGAACTTTCTGTGCTGACACCCAGTGCCCCTTGTCCTATCACAGGGTGCAAGTGAAGAGCTGTCTTTCTTCTTGACACCCAGCCCTCATGGATTTAGAGACAGTGATTAAGCCCACTCATAACCTTCTCCTCTCCAGGCTGAAAAGACTGGGCAGGCCTTGTGGGGCAGAAATTGCTCCTCAGGGCCAACCTCAACCACCCTTGGAGCGACTTGAGGCCGAGGCCTGCCAGGCCAGCGGAGCCTCCCGTGAGTCCTGCTGAGGACAGACAGACAGCGTTCTGCAGGAGCTGGTTAATCCCTGGCTGCCCTCCTGCCTCTGGCCCAGTTGTGGACCCCAGCAGAGCTTTGCTCGCAGATCCCAGCCCAGACTAGCTCGCAGAGGCCAGGCCGGGCCTTGCCGCGGGACACCGCGGCCGCTTTCCCCTCCCGGCGCCAAGCGCCGCCGCGGTGACGTCATAACCCAGCGCCGCCAACGCTCCGTCTCCGTGGCAACAGCGGGCCGCTCTGATTGGCTGAGCCCGGAGCCCCCGCCGGCAGCAGCGCCCCCTCGCGGACCCCGCTGGGGCAGCGCAGGCTGCGGCTCCCCCAGCCCGGGCGGCGGTGGCTGAGCGCAGGGCCCGGCCCGCCGCAGGCTCCAGTGGCCCGGCCAGGCCTCAGCGAGCCCCGCAGCGATGTGGACTGGTGAGGCCCCACCTCGAATCCTGAGGTCAGCTCTGGGCCCCTCACTCACTGCCAGAAGGGGATGGGGGGGGCTGGAGCGGGTCCAGGGAAGGGAACAGAGCTGGGGAAGTCGTTGGAGCACCAGTGCTCTGAGGAGCTGCTGGGGGAACTGGGAGCGTTTAACTGGAGAACAGGAAGCTCAGGGGAGACCTTCTTGCCCTCAACAGCTCCCTGAAATTGAAGAGGCTGGAGCAGGGTGAGATTTCCTGTCCCAAGCAACAGGACAAGAGGAAATGGCCTCAAGTTGCTCCAGGGGAGGTTGAGGTTGGCCTTGAGGAGCAGTTGCAGCCCTGCAGGGCTTCCCCAGGCCTGGGCCAGGACTGTGATAGAGTCCCCGTGGACTCAGGGCTGTGGAGCTGTGAGGGACAGGGGTTTGTGTGAACAGTGTTAGGCCAACAGTTGGACTTCATGACCTGAGAGGACTTTTCCAACCCAAACAGCTCTGTGATTCCAGGCCTCAGGCCTGGCCTGAGCTACTCTACTGTTGCCAGTGAGACCAGTTGCCTTGGTGGTTCCCTTCTCACCTGCCTCTCACCGCCCCTGGTTGTCAGATGAGGGGTACTGGCACATTTGGGGCTGATTCACGTGTCCCTGCTGCTTGTGGGGTGAGCAGTGGCACCAGGAGGAGTCGAAGGGCAGGTCAGGACGCAGCCAGCCTCTGATTTACTACACCAGAGGCTTAAAGTTTGGCTGAGTCCTTGTGGTCCTGACCCCCAAGTGTTTGCCTGGGGACTTGTTCTGGTTTCACTGCTGTCAGGGTGTTGCTGCTCCCTACAGCAGCAGCTTGAGGTCACAGTGATCTGGAGGAGCCCTAGGTCACCAGTTGGCTTTGGCTTGAGAGCAGGAAGATGCCCTGATGTTAGAGGCAGCCTCAGGCGGTCAGGTGAGGTGCAAGTGTCACTCAGATTGGTTTTGCTGAGGGAAAGAAGACTCAGATGAGTTATGACTCAGTTTGTACAGCTTGAGGAAGCAGAGCTAATGTATATGGAGACCAACCAAGCAGAAAGCACTTATAGGAAAAGGAGCTTTTCTTGCTTTAGGGTGACAGGATTAGGCGGGTGTGTTAGGAATGCAAATGGTGTCGATACTGGAAGGCACCACTGGCATTTTGGCAGCTTTCTGGTGTCTTCCCTCCCCCAAATTCTAGTCAGTCTCTGCATTTTCAGTTGAAATGGAGCGAGCTGTAAGTGACTTCTCAGTGTGCTGTTTGATGCCTGTAATCCTGGTGCAGTGAGATGGGAAGGTTAACAAAGGTTCTGAAATCTTCCTGGAAAGAGTTGTGAGGGGCAGCTGTTCGTAGCTTTTATTTCAGAGCTCAGTTTCCTTGCAGAGTGCTCTGACCTTTCCTGGCAGCTTCCACCCAGTCTAAAGTTGTGGTGGTGGCACTTTCCCATCCCCTTCTTCAGACTCTCCATGCACTGGTGTTTCTTATGCTGGATGTGGTTGTAGAAACAGCATCTCAGACACAGAATCACTGGTTTGGTTGGGAAGGAGCTCAGATCTCCCCCAGCGCCAACCCCCTGCCATGGGCAGCGACACCTCTCACCAGAGCAGGTTACCCACAGCCCCATCCAACCTGGCCTTGAACACTTCCCGGGATGGAGCAGCCACAACCTCCCTGGGCAACCTGGTCCAGGACCTCAGCACTCTCCCAGGGAGGGATTTTTGCCTCAGATCTCATCTCAGTCTCCCCAGTTTGAGCTCGAACCCAGCCCCCTTGTCCCAGCACCAGAGTCCCTGAGAAATAATCCCAGTAGAAAACACTGGGCAGGGATGTTTTTCTTTTCAACCATGAACCACCCTGTTCAGAGAGGGAGGTAGACCCTAGTGACTCCAAAATGTATTCAAATGTATAAAAGAGAGTGAACACAAGGGTGTTTGTTTTATGTAATTGAGTTTCTGGGGAAATAAGCTGGTGAAATGATGGAGCCCTTTGGGCAGGACTCCTGTGCTGCTGTTACTGCTGCTGTGTGGAGCAACAGCAGGATCAGCAAACATCACTCCTCTACTGTTCACACCAGTTGGGAAACTATATTGTGGCTCGGGGGGGCTATTAAACCCCACGTGGTTTTTTAACAGAGCAGAGAGACAGGAACTGGAGAGAAATAAGAGAGGGAGTTGGGGCTGGTGGTGGAGGAGAAGTTTCCCAGGAGCAGTCAGTGAGAGCTGGCAGCCCAGACAACCAACTGTGTCCTGGGCTGCATCAAAAGCAGTGACAGCGGAGGGAGGGGATTCTCTCCCTCTGCTCTGCACTGGTGAGACCCCACCTGCAGTCCTGGGTCCAGTTCTGGAGTCCCCAACATCAGAAGGACACAGAGCTCCTGGAAGGTGTCCAGAGGAGGGCAACTCAGATGATCTGAGGGCTGGAGCACCTCCCCTGCAAGGACAGGCTGAGCAAGGTGGGGTTGTTCAGGTCCCAGGTGACCTTCGAGCAGCTTCCCACTCTCTGAAGGGGGCTACAAGAAAGCTGGGGGAGGGCTTTTGAGAGGGGTAGTAGTGAGAGGACACGGGGAAGGGGTTCTAGACTTGAAGAGGGGAGATTGAGGTTGGACTTGAGGAACCAATTCTTTGCTGTGAGGCTGCTGAGATGGGGGAACAGGTTGCCTGAGGCAGTTGCAGTTGCCCCATCCCTGGCCATGTTGAAGGGCAGGTTGGCTGGGGCCCTCAGTAACCTGCTCGAGGGAAGGTGTCGCTGCCTGTGCAGGGGGGTTGGAACTGGATGATCTTTAAGGTCCCTTCCAGCCCTGGCCATTCCATGATTCTATGTTAATCACAAGGGTTGAGGAAAGAGCCATTTGCCCCTGGATTCTGCACCGGAGAAACTCAGGATAACAAAGGGAGCCAGGGCTGGGCTGGGGGGGTGGGTTTCCCAGCTGCTTGCTGGGGGGATGTGGCCATGACACAGCCTTCTCCAGGGAAACTCGGTGGGGAACAAGGCAGGAATTGCCAGTGGGAGGCTGTTGCTAAGGGGGTGGATGTGGGCTCTGAATTCCAGTAAAAGTCTGGTAGCTTTTCCGCACAGTCATGCTGAGCCAGGACCTACAGCTGGGCCCAGAGTTTCCAGGATTAAGTAACAGGGCTGCCCCCACCTTAGCTGCTTCTTCCTAATCAGAAGTGTAGGTTTTCGTGGGTGACCTACGGAAGGTCCGCGTGGTTTAGCATCAGGGCCGCTCCCTCCCTCCATCCTTCCCTCCCTCCATCCTGTTCTTTCAGCTGATGTCAGCCTGTTGCTCAATCTGCACCTCCTGACTGGAGAGAAGCTCTGTGAGAGACCTCGAAGCAGCTGCTTCCCCTTTTTGGGGTCTGGTTTAACATCATCTCTGCTCCACAGGGCATCTTGGCCTCACTCTCCAGTGGGCTGCAACATCGTGGAGATGTTCTGGTGGGATCACCAGAGCCAGCAGGAATTCAGGGTGCTTCTCCAAGGTGGGATCTTTATAGACCCAATTAAGAGCAGGATTTCTAGCCTGGGGAGTCTTGGGATGAATAAGCTGAGCTGTAGACACCCTGGTGGGGTAAAGAGGGGAAAAGAGGTGGGTGAGGTGTGTGAGAAATGCCTCAGGCTGTGGGAACATTCCAGTTGCTCTCAGTCTCCTGTGTCCCCTCACAGGAACTTTTAGAAGCCACCAGAGCCTCAAAGAGAGGGCGAGGAGTTCAGCCTGTGCTCAGGAAGTGCAGAAGGCAAATCTTGGTGTTTATTTCCTGCTGAGACTGGTTTCAGTCTTGGTCACCACTGCCTGTTTCAGCAGCTTTTGGGCAGCGTGGCTGTGCGTGACTGAGCACAGGGCAACGGAGGGGACACGGCAACTCCTTAGGCTAGGCAGGGCTGTCTTAAACCCCAGGTGAAGCCTGAGAGCCTTGCAGGCCAGACTTAACAGAATCAGGAATCCCTGAGGCTGGAGAAGACCTCTAAGATCATTCAGCCCAGCCCAGGACCTAACATCACCCCAGTAGCCCAGACCAGGGTGCTCAGGGCCACAGCCACTCTGCCCTTCAACACCTCCAGAGATGGGGATGCCACCACTGCCCTGGCCAGTCCAGGCTCTGATCTCCCTCTCCCTGAGGAAGGGCTTCCTAAAATCCAACCTGACCCTCCCCTGGCAGCTTCAGGCCCTGCCCTCTCGTCCTGGTTGCCTGGGAGAAGAGCCTGACCCCCAGCTGACTGTGACCTCCCTTCAGGGAGTTGGAGAGAGGGGGAAGGTCCCCCCTGAGTTTTCTACAGACTCAACACCCCCAACTCCCTCAGTCTCTCTCCATCAGCCTCTCCCTCCAGTCCCTTCTCCATCCTCGTTGCTCCTCTGGACCCGCTCCAGCCCCTCCATCTCTTTCTTGAAGTGAGGGGCCCAGCACTGCCCCCCGTACTCGAGGGGAGACCTCCCCAGTGCCCAGTACAGGAGGAGAATGACGTCCCCAGCCCTGCTGGCCAAGCCAGGATGCCTTCCGGGCCACCTGGGCACCCTGCTGGCTCCAGCCCTGCCAGGTCCCTCTCTGCTTGGCTGCCTCTCATCCTCCAGTGGGAGCATCGTGGCAGCAGCACTGCAAGAGGAGCTGATGGCCACCCTGGGCCTGATCTTAACGGTTCTTCCTGGCCACAGCGTGACTGAACCAGGGGTCTGTTCGCCCCGGGCCGCCCTCCCACGTTATCTGTGTCCCTGCACGGAGCGACTGGTGGACCAGTAACTGGTTTCCTGGTGGCTGGGCGTCGCTATCTGTGGGCAGGGCCCAACATCTGCTGAGCTGGAGCAGACAACTCCTCATCGCCGACCCGACGTGCTAGTGTGAAGGTCAGGGCTTGCCCCAGGAGAGCCTGGTCACTGGTCCCCCCACTTTTTCTCTCTCTGCCCAGTCTCACTGGTGCTGTGGTGGGATAAGGGGGATTGGAGGCTCTCCACGTGTCGGGCAGCGGGTCGTTTCCCCACTGGTTGCTGCTGGCTCATGGAAGGAGACATTTGCAGCTCCAGTCTGAGCCCCTTGAACTGCTTGTGAGGTATTTTTACGCTCACAGTGAGGGCTGTGGCTTAGGAGGAGAAGTGAGACCCAAGGAGAAAGGCAGGTGGCGGGGTGCACGTGTGGAGCTGGGGGAGCTGCAGCTGCAGAAGCCACACGGGTGCTTTCAGGGGCCCTTCACAGCACTGCAGGAACCAGCTTTCCCTGCAGGCTCTCCAAAACCTCCCCCTGCTTTCTCCTTGCCCTCTCAGAGTGCACTTCACCTCTGCAGAGGAAATCTCTCTAGGTCTTCTGAGCCACTAAAACACCCTAATCTCTTCACTTCCTCTAAAGAAGCCATGAAATACATGAGTCCCTGGAGGAACCTGCTCAACAGCAGCAGTTTGGGGGTGCCTCCCCCTCCAACCAGGACGTCCTGCCTTGAGAGAGGCCATGACCTGGGCTGCTGCTTGCTTTTGTGGTGGGGCTGGTGCTTTATCTGGCTGCTGCATCATCTTTAAGCCGCTGTGAAACCACCAAAGCTTGTTGCTTCCCCTCAAGCCCGAAAGCATTTCCCTGCCTGCCCTGTTTTGGGTGGCTGAGGAGAAAAACAAGTAGCCACTATCAACTCTGGAGGGCTTCATGCTGTGTGGCATCTCCACAGACCAGCAGCTGGAAGCCCGAGGGGCTAAAGGGGACTGAGAGAGCCTGAAGGGTTGGAGGGGACTGAGAGAGCCTGAAGGGTTAGAGAGCCTGAGGGGTGAGAGGGGACCAACACGTGTGAAGTTTGTCTCTTGGGGAGGTTCCTCAGAGGAACCTCAAGCTCTTCCAACCCCAACGTTTGGCCGCTGTGTCCCGCTCAGCGTGGAACCTGCTGGGCTGTTCCTGGCCGCTCCAGCACTTGGCAGTGGGAATTCAGGGCAGGAAGGAGGGGATTTTGAGAGGCTGTTGCCTGGAAGGTTCTGTTTGCAGTCCTGTTGGGGGCTTTCCCAGCTTCTCAGTGTTTGAGGAGAAAGTTCAGTGCCAGAGAAACAGGGAATGGGAGGGAGTCCCACTGCCTTGGTTTCAAATCTGAGGGAGAGGGGGGAAGAACGTGGATCCTCTCACTGCAAGAGGGTGATGCCAGTGGAATGTCAATGTGGCCTCTGCAACTTGGCCGGCGTCTCGCGGCAGCTTCCGCGTGCCCAGTGCGCTCACTGGTCGTCACTGGGAGCCGCGCTGGAGCTGTCAGGCGCAGCAGGTGGAGCCAGCCTTGAGACAGGGCCGAGCTGGGCTGCTCTCTGGTAGCAGAGTCGCCAGCTCTGCAGCTTCTGGTGCCTTGGGAGTCGCTCCTCCTCAGCCCCCGGGTCCTCGCAGCAGTTTGGAGATGACATTCGGGGGGATTCCAAAGGAATTAGGGAGCCCTCGCGCCCCCTTAGACCACCCCTGTGCCCAAACATCCCAGGGAGAGGGGGAAACACCCCGGAAAGAGACTGGAGCTGAGGGGGAGAGGGTCGGCACTGGTCTGCACCATCCTACAGAGGGAGGAGAGACCCTTTAGTAGAGATTATGTTGGGGGGTGCTTGGGTTAGAAATGGATTCGTTGGGGGGATTTATTAGTAACAGAAATGATTTCACTTGGGGGATTCATTTGTATCACAGATTCTTTTCTTTCAGGGACTTAATTTTCTTACAGATTCTTTTATTTGAGGGATTTGTTTTTCTTAGAGATTCTTTTATTTTGGAGACTTTTTTCTCTTAAAGATTTTATTTGGGGAAGTTTACTTTGGTTAGAGATTCTTTTATTTGGGGAATTAATTTTTCATGGAGATTCTTTCATTTTAGGGATTTATTTTTCTGAAAGCTTCTTTCATTTTGGGGACTTATTTTTTGCAGCAATTCTTTCGTTTTAGTGGTTTCCTTGTAATACAGATTATTTGGGGGATTTCTTAGCAGTTCTTTTAGGGATTTATTTTTAATAGAGATTTTTTCATTTTGGGAACATTTTTAATAGAGATTCTTTAGGAGATTTATCTTTCTTAAAGATTCTTTTCTTTTAGGAACTTGTTTTGGTTAGAGATTCTTTTACTTAGGTGACTTACTACAGATTCTTTTATTTGGGGGATTTCTGTTTATTGGAGATTCTTTCATTTGGACTTATTTTTCTTAAAGATTCTTTTCTTTCATTTGGGGGACTTCTTTTTCGTAGAGATTCTTTTCTCTTAGTGATTGATTCTCAACAGAGATGATTTTATTTTAGTGATTTATTTTCTTAGAGATTCTTTTCTTTTTGTGATTTGTTTTTGATCGAGATTATTTCCCTTGGGGGACTTATTTTGCTTTAAGATTCTTTTATTTAGGGGATTTTTAACCCGTAGCTGAACACCCCGAGCATCCCACCACCCCTGCAGTAACTCGAACTGCCCTTCTCCTTTCTGTTTCAGGGGCTGCCAGCAGCCCAGCCGAGCTGTAAGGACTCGAGGAAAACCCCCTGCAAGTGCGGGCACCCAAAAGAAACGAGTGGCACACGAAAACAAACAGGCATTGTCGCCCGAGGCAGCGGAGGAGGAGGAGCTAGCCGCGCTGCCATGTGGAGGCTGTTTCTCAGGACAAACAGAGCCCAGATGTTGGTAGCCGACCGCGTTCCAAATCCGCAGTTGAGGTCAGCGCCCAGCCCCGTGATCCCAACCCTGGAGCCAAGCTGGGGGTTTGCCTTGTGTTTACAACTGAGTTACCTCGAAGTCTCTGGGAGAGGGGAGGGGGGCTGTGGAAGGTCTCCAGCGCAAATATTTGATGTGGAGTGGAGTGTTATCTCCTGGGCAGGACTTCGAGCTTTGGAGAGGACAGAAAAGGTGCCTGTCTTTGTGCTGATGTAACACCCGAGGGCTGTTTCGCTCCCTCTTGCTCTTTGGCTTCGGAAAAGTTGTTTTTTAACTCGGGTCTGTTACTGTTTGAGCTGTTAAAGTAGCAGGGAAGGTTTACAGCTCAAGGGGAGCTGGTCCTACAGACAATGAATGAAATTTGATGTCACAGAATTATTGATGCTGGAAAAGGCCTGTAAGATCATCCAGCCCAGGACCTAACATCACCCCAGGCACCTGCAGCAGGGCACTGAGGGCCACAGTCAGGCTGCCCTTCAGCACCTCCAGCTGTGGGGACTCCCCCACTGCCCTGGGCAGCCCAGCCCAGGCTCTGATCCCCCTCTCCATGAGGAAGGGCTTCCTGACATCCAACCTAACCCTCCCCTGGCAGCTTCAGGCCCTGCTCTCTCATCCTGGCACTGGTGCCTGGGAGAAAACCTGACCCCCACCTGACTGCACCCTCCCTGCAGGGAGTTGGAGAGAAGGAGAAGGTCCCCTCTGAGTCTTCTCCAGGCTGAACAACCCCAGCTTCCCCAGCCTCTTCCCTTCAGCCTTTTCCTCCTGTCCGTTTCCCATCCCTGTTGCTCCTCTGGAGCTGCTCCAGCCCCTCAGTCTTGGTGTCACTCAGTAGGAAGGGCAATGCCATACACTTTTAAAACCAAGTGTTCTTGTACTTCCTTTAAGACCCAGGATCATGGAGACGAGACAATAAAGAAGACAACAAACAGCAGTAACATCTCTCCTCTAAGTATCCCTGAAGCCCAAAGAAGCTTCACAAGGTGGGCAAGTCCACAAACGGAGGTTTCCCCTCGAGTTCCCACTCAGCCACACTGTCAGTGTGTCTGGGGCAGGCTGGGGCTCAACTCCAGCCAGAACAACGAGGTCTCCCTGGACATTCTGCCTCCCCCAGCTCTGCTGAGGTAGCTCTGCTCACGGCTTCTTGTCGAAGGCCTAGCTGCTGCCTCGGTCAGACGCCGAGTGTTTGCACAGGACCTGGCTCAGCAGAAATCCAGCTGCTGTTTTACAAGCTCAGAATTTGCTTTGTGCAAACAGTTTGTACAAACTCGTGGGTTTTCAGCCCGTGGAAAGGTGACTGTCTCCTGACCCACTGGGGAAGGGTCAGGCAGGAGGAGGACACAGGCAGAGTCAGGATCAAGGGTATTAAAGGGTGTTCAAGAGTCGTGGAAGCGATTCCTGGTTTTTATAGGCCTCAGCCTACGCGAAGTCTTTGCCAACATCCAGCACTCTGGCCACCCGGTGCTGCACATGGATCCATCTGTGTGTGGAGCTGTATCAGTGGTGAAGTTGTGGGGGGTCCTTGTCTGGATCCCCACATGGAATCATAGAATCACAGACTGGCCAGGGTTGGAAGGGACCTTAAAGATCACCCAGTTCCAGCTCCTCTGCACAGGCAGGGGCACCTTCCCTAGAGCAGGTTACTCAGGGCCCCAGCCAACCTGCCCTTCAACATGGCCAGGGATGGGGCAACTGCAACTGCCTCAGGCAACCTGTTCCTGCATCTCAGCAGCCTCACAGCAAAGAATTTGTTCCTCGTGTCCAACCTCAAACTCCCCTCTTCAAGTCTGGGACCCTTTCCCCTTGTCCTCTCTTGTGTCTCTCACCCGTGTCAGTTCTCTGGCCTAGCCATCTGCTCTGTAGGTTTGGAAACGCTCAGTAAAGCAGCTCTGATTCTTTTTTGTCCTCTCCAGCTGCTGCATGAGGAAGTGAAGCCCTTCTGTCCCTCAGCGCTGTGCTCTGGGTGGGACAGCTGAGCTGTAAACAAGGGAGCTCGCGCCGTTGTTTCTGCTGGGATCTTGTCCAAGGGAAAACAGAGATCGTCTTCAACAGCGTGAAGCTGCTGGAGGCAGAGAATCCCCAAAAGGCCTCTGAGAGTGGCTGGAATTCAAGGGAAGGTGGCAGGGGAGGAGGGAACAGTCCCCAAGCAGCTGCCATGTGTCAGAGGTACTGGAAGAAGTTACTGGGTGTGCACCAACGTCTTTACGGATCCGAGTGAGCACAGGAACACATGCAGATGGGTTTGGAATGTGTCCAGAGCAGGAGACTCCACAGCCTCTCAGGACAGGCCGTTCCAGGCCTTGGTTACCCTTCCCTTATCATTAAAACATTGTTCCTTACGTTCTTACAGTAAGAACTGTATGTTCCATTATGTTCCAGTTTGCACCCGTTGCCCCTTGTCCTATCGCTGGGCACCACCAAGAAGAGCCTGGTCCCATCCTCCTGACACCCATTAGATATTTATTGATCAGATCTCCTCCTCTCTAGGCTAAGTAGCCCCATGTTGGTCTGTTGACCCATGAAGAGACCTCATGGTGGTCACAGAATCACTGAGGCTGGAGAAGCCCTCTGTGCTCATCTGGCGCAGCCCAGGGCCTAACATCACTTCGTTGGCCAGACCAGGGCACTCAGGGCCACAGCCAGGCTGCCCTTCAACACCTCCAGCCATGGGGATGCCCCCACAGCCCTGGACAGCCCATTCCAGGGTCTGGTCCCACTTTCCGTGAGAAAGGGCTTCTTAACATCCAGCCTGACCCTCCCCTGGTGCAGCATCAGGCCCTGCCCTCTCATCCTGTGGTCTCAACGCATGGCTGTAGAACCCGGCGTGTCCTGTAGCCCACGTAACTCTGCTGTCATCAAAGGTAACGTGGTTTGTGCAACTGAGGGCTGATCCAGAAAGCAGAATGAGTGACTTCCCCTAGTCCTAGTGACGTTCAGTCACGGGTGGCACAGACTGTCCCAACCACAGAGGAAACATCCCTGTTTTTCACAGCCTTTTTTTGCTCAATTGCTTGCTCATGAAACAACAGGATGAGAAACCAAACAGCAAGCGTGGAGGTCCACAGTCAGCCTTCTTCTGGCAGATCCAGGCTGGGGGCTTTGCCCAGTCACAGGACAAGAGGCGCCCGACAGCAAACATTAATGGAAAAGAAGTGGTTTAATGTTTGGTAGGGTTCAAGGTTAGGGCTGAAAAACACCCTGTGATGAGCTGCCAAGACAGAGTGTCAAGTTCTACACCGGGAGAGAGGACAATTCCCAACCTTCACCAGCCAGACACAAACCCCTGAGGTACCTGCAAGCCCGGTGAAAATCCTGCAGTGCGAAAAGATTTCACAGGAGGCCTCCCGGGCGGTTGCAGCATCTTGGGAGGGTTTATTTTTTTACATAAGGTTTTGTGTGGGAGGGCAACGGGAGGTTTCAAATGTACCTGGCAGCCCACTGAAGCAGTAGGTGTGACCCACGTGAACTTCTTGATCTTAATGACTTCTGATCGTTAACCGACAGGAGCACAGGCAATGGTGAAATGCAGCCAGAGGCTTCGGAAAGCTCTGCTGTGGTGACACGGGGCCCTTTACCTGCAGAGCAGAGAGGTTCAAGGAGTGAATCAAATGGTTGTAGAAAAAGCTGGTTGGAGGAAAAGCTGATTTTACCTGACCATGTGTGTTTCTGGTGAATTTCAGCATCCCAGGGCTTGGGAGATCGATCTTGTGGGATGATCACACTTTAAGTAGGATGTTTCTCGCCCTCGAGGTGACACTTAATCATGTCCTTTACCTTTCAGAAGCCATAAAGTAAACTAATGGGGTGTTTACTGAAGAATAAATGGTGCTCCAACCCACTGACCTGTTGTAGTCCTATAAATAGCCAAGATAATCAAGTGTTATCAGCGCCCCTTTTCTTCCCGTTGGACCTTTGATTTCTTAATTACTTCTTTACTGTTTGCCTTAGGTTTGAGCTGATTGTAGGCTGCTACCCTGAACCTCACCATCAAGCAATTGGAGTGTCAGGGCAGGAAATAGTAGCTTCTCACCAGCCTTCTCTTTGGAGCCTTTAGTCATTGCTGGCGCTGACACCCATGGTGTCTCCTTCCCCACGTCATTCACAGTCACTAAGAGCTGTTGCCGAAGGCTCCACAGAGTAACTTGGGAGCAAGTTTGGGGTGGGATGATGTGCTGTGGTGTTTCTCTGTTCCTGTTCGATCGGCTCATCGGGCTACCCAGGGACTGTCACTGTTGTTTGTCTCTTAGTTTGAGGCAGGGGATGGTCACTCAGTGTGTGAAAACGCACCCGGTCTCCCTACCGTGAGACTGGCAAAGCAGATCCAGCAGCTGCCAGACATCCTGCTGAGCCTTTGTAACAGCTTCCAGTCCCAGTTACTGCTTCCATAATCACACACTGGTTTGGGTTGGAACAGAGCTGGGCGCTCACCCAGTGCCAAACCCCTGCCATGGGCAGTGACACCTCTCACTAGAACAGGTTGCCCACAGCCCCATCCATCTTGGCCTTGAACACCTCCAGGGCTGATGGAGCAGCCACAACCTCCCTGGGCAGCCTGCGCCAGGGCCTCAGCACCCTCCCGGGGAGGGATTTCTGCCTCAGCTCTCAGTCTCCCCTCCTTCAGCTGGCAGCCATCCCCTTTGTCCCAGCACCAGTCCCTGCTACAACCCCCACCCTGCAGCCCCTTTTGTCACAAATGAAAGAACTCCCCATCCCCCACAGAAGGGGACTGAGGAGGCAGCTCGAATGCTGCCTTCGGAGGTTTAAGATCTCCGTTCAGTGGCCCAGAAGCCACGAGGAAATCCCTTTAGGCCCACCAGGCCTCAGCGCATGGCCTGCACGGCCGGACACTCCGCGGTCGAAGTGAGACCTCCACAACGCCGGGGTCCGGAGCCGGTGGGGCCTAGAAGCAGCAGTTTAGAGGCTGAAGGCCCAAACCGGGGGCGGGGTGGGGGAGTGTCCAGACTCAGTCTCAACCCTGCGGTCATGGCTGAGGTAAGGGTGTACGGGGCCTGGAAGTGGCACTGTAGGGGCTGAAGGCCAGGGAAGATGAGAGTGATGTCCGGGCCCAGTTTCAGCCCCTCGGCCATGGCCGGAGAGGGGGAATCCTTGGGGACTACAAGTAGCAGCTTAGGGTCTGAAGGCTGGGGAAGCCGGGGTCGGGAGGGTCTGGGTGTGTGTGGTGGTATCCAGGCCCAGTCTCAGGAATACACTGGGGAAGGGGAGACGGGGGTCTAAGGAAGGGAAACCAGACCCAGCCTCGGCCTCCTCCTCCTCCCGCCTCAGCCCTACGGAGGCGCGCGTACACAGGCCCCGCCCCCCAGCGCGGATCCGGGGGGAGGAATCACGTGGTGGCGAGGGTGGTGCTGAGTCACGCTGGGCCAGCAGAACGGCCGCGGGAAGCCACGCCCCACCAAGCGGTGGGCGTGCCCGCACGCGGTGACGCCAACTGCGCCATAAATGGGACGGCGCGGGGAGGCAGCGGGTCAGAGCGCGTCGGCGCTGCGGAGCGAAGCGGGTTCCTGCGTCAACAGTGCTTGGACGGAACCGGCCGAGCTCGGGCCCGCCGCCACTTCCCATCCTTCTCATCACATCACACCGTCGTATCCACCGGCTCATCCCGCACAACAACAACAGCAGCAGCAGCTATGGCAGCTCCTCCATCTCAAGTGCGTCAGAACTACCACCAAGACTGCGAGGCCGCCGTCAACCGCCAGATCAACCTGGAGCTCTACGCGTCCTACGTGTACCTGAGCATGGTGAGAGGGGCTCCCCTGGCGGGGCTGAGAGCATGGGGAGGGTACAGAGACCCCTCGTGGGGATAGGGGGCTCGGGGTCTGCTCCAGGCCTCCCTGCGGCCTATCCTGAGAGGGAGGCTGGAGCAGCCCTGTGTGTGGGCCCTGAGGTGGGTGGGCGGTAACGGGGGGTGTTTGTGGCCTTGTGTGAGAGGCCTCAAGTGGGAGGGCAGGTGTTAGGAGTATAGGGAGTGCAGGAGGATGAGGGAAGGTAGTGGGGGAGTTATTGGGGGGTATTCAAAGAATGAGTGAAGATTAGGAGCATGAGGGAGGGTGTGGGAGGGGTATTAGAGAATATACTGAGGGAGTGAAAGAAGGCATTAAGGGCATGACAGAGTGTGTGGGGGCTATTAGGAAAGGTATCGGGGGTACCGAGAAACTGAGGGAGGGTACTGGAAGCGTGAGGGAAGATACGGGGGTGTTAGGATCATGTTGGGGATATTAGGGGCATGAGGAAAGGTTGGGGGGGACATATTAGGGGCATGAGGAAGGGTATAGCGTGGTGTGTAGGGGCGTGGGGAGAAGGATTTTGTGAAGCCTGAAGGTGTAGCCGGTGGTCATGAGGCTGTTGTTCTCAGCCCTAGGCTCTCCCAGCCCTGCTCCGCTCGCCTTGTGCGCGGCGCGATCCCGGGGGCCGGGCGGTGCCTGCGGGCGGTGCCGCCGCCGCCTCCTCCTCCCCCCGCCCCTGGGGCGTTCTCAGCCTTCCCCGGGGGGAGGAGGAGCGGCCGCTTGTTTTCTGTAGGTGTGAGGCCTTTTATCTCGCTGGTGAACTTAAGTTACACGTTAACCGCGCTCTGGCTGTTGTCCTTGGCGGGTTCGTTATCAGCAGAGCTCAGCAGCTCCTGAGCGGCTCTGCCCTTGGGGCTGGGCTGGAGAGCAGCAGTTGAGTAACCGAGCGATTGGCACCTCTCCCACAGGCGCTCGTGGCTCTGAGGGAAGGGCTTTTTATCCTCAGAGAATTCGCAGGAGTCTGTGGTTTTACCTTGGCGAGAAGCTCTCTCCATTTTAACTCCTTAAGTAAAATTTGCTGCCTTGATCCAAACAGCAGCTCCGACAGCAGCTTTGATGCTTGAGTCGTGCAGTTAGCTAGAGACCTTGTGGTGGCTGTAGAACGTGGTTCTCATGAACCTCAGCTACAACTAAACACAACAGTGTTGGTGGCTGCTTGATGATACAGAAGCACCACTGTGTTGCCTTGAAACCTCCAAACTGCTGCTGTGGTGGTTTGTCTGGTAAATAACTGGCATTTAGTACAAAGCTTCCCGTTGAATCCGGCCTAATGGCTCTGACCACAGAAGAAGCCGTGTGATGGCTCCTAATTGCTCTTCCAGTTTACTTCTGGCTTACAAAGTCATCTTGAATTTGCTGCTGAATGCCTTTCAGTTCAGCTGAGCTTTTGTCTTTTTACAGAATCACAGAACATTAGGCATCGGAAGGGACCTGGAAATACCTAGTCCCATCCCCCTGCCAGAGCAGGATCAGCTAGACCACCCCCCCCTCCAGAAGTGGAGGGTCTAGTTAAGTCTGGTTCTGAGTCTAATCCCTGGTCAGCCCAGTGAGGCAACAGGAGCTCAAGTACCTAAAGCTCTTGGCCACCCGTAACTGGCATCTGCAGTCACAACATAGACTTGGGATTGTTGTAAACAAGCTTCAGCAAACAAGGGAGCAAGGGGAGGCTTTTCACAGAATCCCAGAATTATTGAGGCTGGAAAAGGCCCCTGAGCTCATCCAGCCCAGGACCTAACAGCAGCCCAGAGCAGGGCACTAAGGGCCACAGCCAGGCTGCACCTTCAACACCTCCAGAGATGGAGACTCCCCCAATGCCCTGGGCAGTCCAGCCCAGGCTCTGATCCCCCTTTCCCTGAGGAAGGGCTTCCTAACATCCAACCTAACCCTCCCCTGGCAGCTTCAGGCCCTGCCCTCTCATCCTGATGCTAGTTGTCTGGGAGAGTAGCTCAACCCCCAAGAAACACCAGGTATCTTTGAGGGAACCTCAGGCAACACTTGTGCTGATGGCAGGGCTAGAGAGTCAAATCGAGTCCTGGGTACTGCTGGTCTTTTGGACTCCAGCCATCTCCCAGGAGGGCTGATAGGAGCCCTCTCCGAAGTCACAGCACGGGCTTAGCTTTGTGTAGCTGCTGGAGTGAGTTTTGGGTCTTCTGACCTACAGGAATCCCTCTTTTCCTTTCAGTCCTACTATTTTGACCGGGATGATGTGGCTCTGAAAAACTTTGCCAAGTACTTCTTGCACCAGTCCCACGAGGAACGTGAACACGCTGAGAAACTGATGAAGCTGCAGAACCAGAGGGGCGGACGCATCTTCTTGCAGGACATCAAGGTGAGGAGGGGAGCTCTGGCTTCTCCTGAATGAAGTGTAAGGCTCCCATTTCTTAGGTTTTCCTCCTCCTGGGAGGAGGAAGGAAGGAGCTCTGGTGGCTCTTAGCTACACAGAGCTTGGAGAATGTGAGAAAGTAGGGAATGGGGACAAGTCTGGGGCTTGTTCCTTCTGCTGTGTGTGCCAGGTGCTTGAAGGTAACCTGAACTTGCTCTAAACTTGAGACTTTGCTCCCTGCTAGTCTGCAGGTACTATGGGAAGATCAAACAGTCTTTGTGCCTTTCCCCTTCCAGAAACCAGATCGTGATGACTGGGAGAACGGGCTGACTGCGATGGAGTGTGCCCTGCACCTGGAGAAGAACGTGAACCAGTCGCTGTTGGAGCTGCACAAACTGGCAACCGAGAAGAACGACCCACACGTAAGTGGAGGCTGAGGCTGGTGGTGCTGTGCAGTGAGGAGGGGGCTGCTGTGTCTCTGGGTGGGTTTGGGGATGAGGTGTGGGGTCCCCCTCCAACATTCCTGATGGTGAAACAAAGGTGCTGCAGCCTTTCTGAAGGGAAGAGCCTAGGTGTCAGCATTGGTTGTGTTGTTCCACAGCTTTGTTCAGACCTTTGTTGCTCGTGGGAGCTGAAAGCCCTCTTGTGAAGGGCACTTTAGAGAAGATATTTCCTACATTGAGCTGTAGGAAGGGCTGTTCCTGTGGGGCTGAGGTCTAACTTGAAACCAGTAGGGCTCCCATAAGGCTCTTTCGTCAGGTATTTGTGAGTGTCAAAGCCCTTGATGTCTGAAACCAGCTTCATCACAGGCAGAAATTACAGTCAAAGCTGGATTGTGGTGGCTTGAGGCTGGGTTGTGGCTGCTTGAGATTAGCAGGTGTCTGAGTCAAAGCCCTCTTGGGAGTGTCCTGTGAGGCAGGAGGTTGTTAAAACAACCTAGCTGGACATCCCATAACTGTGGAATCTCCTTGAACTCCCCCTCACAGCAGGAGTTCAAGCCACAGGGGTGCTTCTGTGTTCAGAAACTTGTCTGTTGCTGCTTCCAGAAAGGAAGGGAGGGGAATTCCTGTGCTGATGTGCTGTGGGGCTCTGGAGTTGAGGGTGCCTTGATAAACCTGCTCCACTTAGGTCTTTCTGAGATAAGGCTGGAGGCTTGAAAACCCAGAACATGAGGGATCGGAAGGGACCTTGAAGGATCATCCTGTTCAGTTACAGAACACTGGGGACTGGAAGGGACCTTGAAAGATCAGCCAGTCCAGTCACAGAATCACAGAGCATTAGGGATTGAAGGGACCTTGAAGGATCATCCCATCCAGTCACAGAACATTAGGGATTGGAAGGGACCTTGCAAGATCAGCCAGTCCAAGCCCACTGCCACAGTAGGATCCCCTAGATGCACAGGAGTGTGTTCAGAGGGGGTCTTTAAAAGTCTTCAGAGTCTCTACAACCCCCCTGGGCAGCCCCTGCCAGGGCTCTGTCACCCTCACCAGGAAGAAGGTCCTTCTCACATTGATGTGGAACCTCCCCTGTTCCAGCTCACACCCACTGCCCCTTGTCCTATCGCTGGGTGCCCCTGAGCAGAGCCTGGCTCTGCCCTCCTGACACCTGCCCCTACAGTCCTCTCTATCTTCTGGAGAGCCTCAGTTGGCTCTTCCACAAGGGCATCACCTGGATTTTGGGTTCTGCTCCAGCACCTTGAGCCGCATCCAGGCTGAGGCCTCGACTCTCTGGGGTGTCTCTTGCAGCTGTGTGACTTCATCGAGACTCACTACCTGGACGAGCAGGTCAAAGCCATCAAGGAGCTGGGCGACCACGTGACCAACCTGCGCAAGATGGGGGCCCCCAAGTACGGGATGGCCGAGTACCTCTTCGACAAGCACACCCTCGGCGACAGCGAGAACGAGAGCTGAAGCCTGGCCACCAGCCACTCCGTGGGTGTCAGTGGGACTCCTTAGCTGTCTAGCGGTGCATGCATCTTCGGCTAGTTAGTCCAACCGTTCGCACTCTCTACCAAATACCGCTCCCCCCACACTCTTGGGTTTTACTTTCCTCTCGTGGTTTGTGTCTTGACCTCCATCCAATAAAGTGACTTGGTTCAAGTTGGGCTTTGCTGTTTCTCTCAGGAGGGGGAGGCCTGCTGGTGTGCTCTGTAGTCAGGATGGTTCTGTGTTCTTGGAAAGGACCTCCAGGATCAGCAAGTCAGCCCAACAGCTCCCTAACCCCTACATCATGACCTCAAGTGCTCTGGCTATTCAGTTTTCAAACCCTTCCAGGGATGGGGACTCCAGCCTGTTGCAGCCTTTCTCTCAGTAACGAACTTCTTAAGATCCACTTAAACCCTCCTCTGATGCAACTTGAGGCCACTTCCCTTTGTCCTGTTAGTGAAATTGGGAGAGGAGACCAGCCCCAGTCTGGCTACAGGCTCATTTGAGGGAGCTGCAGAGAGCAGGAAGGTCTCCTGTCACCCTGCCCTCTTCTAGAACCCCAGTTCCCAGAGCTGCTTTTCACAGGGGATGGTTTTCCAGGCTTCTTCCCCACCCTTGTTTCCTTTCTCTGGACCCTTCCAGCCCCTCACCTTGGCTCTGTCGGCTCTTGGTGGCTGTGACCTTGGGTGCGTGGAGTGAGAGAGGGATGGAGTTTCACCTGCTGAGTAACAGCCTTTTCTATGAATCTTCACTCTTCTCATCCTGTGGGATCCACTCAGTGGCTGAAGTGAGCCTTTGCCTCCCAGACTCAGTGTGTTGGATGAATGTTTGAGGCTTGGAGCTGTCTAGGTTGGTCCCAGAGTTGGGGTAGTTAATGGGAGGTGGGTTAGTGCCTCTAACAAGTGACCCTGGTGAGCTGAGGCTTCAGAGGGCTGCAGTGGGTGATGATTTGTACTTGGGCCTTTTGGAAGGGATGGGGGGAAGTAAATCTGGTGGATTTGGATCTCTCTGTGTGACACTGGCAGCTGTTTCTGCCGAGAGAAGAAGGAAAACCTGTGGTTTCTCTGGATTCCTCTCCTTGCGCAGGAACTGCAGTGAGGAAATGAAACGGAGGGGCCTGTGTCTGGGCTTTGCTTTTATTTGTGAGGGCAGACAGCAAAACCCCACAGCTGGAGGGTGCCTGCTACCACCCAGGTGGCTTCTCTGAGCACTGCTGGGTGTGAGGAGGAGCTGCAGGAGGAGGCAGCGTGCTACCTGCTCTGGTGGGTGCTTCCCCTGCCCTAGATCCCGTTACCCTTCTAGTGGTGGGAAGCACCAGCTAGACAGGACTTAAAGAACCACTGTGGGGTCTGGGTCACCATCGAGGTGACCTTCAGTCCCTGACTTCCCCCCCGAGTACCTCGAGCGAGTCTGGCTTGGGCAGGGTCTTGTGGCAAAGCTGATTAGGGAGGTTTTCTTGGGCTCTCCCTCTGGTTTGGGCTACACGTGTGCTCCAGGCTGGTCCCTGCGATCCTGAAGTGCTCGAGAATCTCCCTGTTCTGCTGCTAGTGTGGAAGGGTTTTTGTTGCTGCGACACTCGGGTGCCCCTGAGGCCGGTGGCACTGTGCCATGGGTGCTGGCTTTAGCCCAAGGCCGGGCTCCAGCTCTGTGCTTGGGCAGCCGCCAGGGCGGCCAGATGTGGAGACCCCGCGGTATCGGGAGCGCCGCAGGCACCTCGCCAGGACGTCTCCTCTAGCTGCACTGATCTATCTGCTCCTCGCAGGCGCTCTCGCTGCTCTCCATGATCACCTCCATCAGCCCCACGTAGTCGCCTTCGGCTAGCGAGATGCCGGAGTCGTTGGGGGATGGACTCTCTGCTCTTCTTGGCTCCTTCGCGGGGGCGGTGTTGGCGCTTCCGCTCCCAGGATCTCTCGTGTTCCTGGGAAGCTCTGCCGGGTGCTGGTCCGGAGCGCTCTCGGCATCCTCTAAACTGGGGCTGTGGCCATCAGGGCCCGCGCTGGCCGTGTGGGATCTCCCCAGCGCCGGAGATGTCACGGGGGTGAAGGAGAAGCAGAGCGAGGTGCTGCCCGCAGGGGTTTTGTTACTGGGGGTGTGGAAGGCGCTGGAATGCTCAGAGCTGGGAGTGGCTGACGCCGTGTTCTCCAGGGTCAGCCAGGGTGGGTGGGAAGCTCTGGAGCTCTTCAGGCTCTTGAAGCTACCCTGCTTCTCGGGCTCGGGGGACTCTGCCAGGAAGGGGAATTTAGGGCTGTCCGACACCGTGGCCTGAGCTCCCGGGCTTCCCGTGGCAGCAGCGTCGCGGCTTTTACCGCTGGGTTGGCTCTGCTCCTCCTCCACCGTCACGGCCAGCGAGTCGGGGCCTCTGCTCCGGTCCGTGGGCCAAACGAACGTCTCCTTCGCGGCAGAGCCGAGGGAGCTCTGGCTCTTGTACACGTCGCTGGCCCGGGAAGGCGACGAGCTGGCGATGCCGTCCCGCAGCGAGGAGGAGCAGGCGGCGATGCTGGAGAGCGCGGGAGGCTTCTTGCGCCCCGGGCGCCTGGAGGGGAAGATCATGGGGATGGAGCTGATGGGCGTCTGCGGGGCGCTGTAGAAGCCGGGTCGCTCGTAGAACGGGGTCGACATGAAGGCATCGAACTCCCTCAGCTTCCTGTCTTCGCTCTCCCACTGCTCCTGGGAGCCGCAGTCACCCCGTGGCTGGGTGATGCCACAAGGGCTGCCGGCTTTGCCCACGTCGTGGTAGGTGTAGTGGGAGAAGGGGGCTGGGGGGTCTCCCCGCCGGCGCAGCAGGTTCATCCGGGAGGAGGATCTGGAGAAACTCGGCGACTGGACGCCGAGGAGGCGGCCCAGGTGTCCCAGGAGCGGGGTGGAGTGGTTGGCCTCCTCGTTCTCTTTAATTTGCTCCAGGGGCTGGAACTCCATCTCTTCTTTCTGCATGCTGGGCAAGGGCAAAGCGAGCCGTTAGGTGGCCACAGGAGTGAACTGGCTTGCCATGGAGAGGCTGCAGCACCGGGAAAGCCACTGCCAGGGGCAAGCAGACCTCTGCCTGCGTTGCCTGGGTCGATGGGGATGAGGTTGGGCAGGGTCCTACACGCTGGCCACTAGAACCCCCTGCAGCTGCAGACTAAAGGGGGCTAAAGCGGGACCTGGCAGTGCTGAGTGACAACCAGGAGCCAGCAGGGGGCCCAGGTGGCCCAGAAGGCCAATGGCATCCTGGCCAGCAGGACCGGGGGGCATCATTCTCTGCCTTGTTGATACTTTGAGCCTCAAAGTATCTTAGGCTGGAGGAAGATGCTGCTCCTTGCTCCGGATCAAGGCCTGATCCAAGGTGTCAGACACTGCCAGGTCCCCACTAACCCCTGTCCCTCACCCCACAGCTTTGCACCCCTCCAGACAAGGAGATTCCCCCCTGCCCTGTGCAGCCTGGGGAACCCTCTTAGGGAATACATTGGTCCTCGGGGCCAACCTCAACCAATCTGAGGTCACATCTCCTTGTCCTGTACCTCCTCAGGGAGTTACGGAGAGGGAGGAGGTCTCCTCAGCCTCTCCTCAGCAGACTTCCCCTGCTGTCCCTTCCCCTGTCCCCCGAGCCTCCCCCTCAGCAGTTCAATCCCCCCAGTTCCTTCAGCTGCTTCTCGCAGCACTGGTGCTCCAGCCTCTTCTCCGGCTCCGGCCCCACTCCAGCCCCTCAGAGGAGTGAGAGGCCCCACACTGACCCCCAGGATTTGAGGCGGCGCCTCCCCAGTGCCCAGTCCAGGGCAGAGCAGAGCGTGTCTGCACCCACCTGATGTCAAAAGTGGAGCCGAGGAACGACGGGCGCTTGTACTCGGCAGTGGCTGCGGTGTAGGGCGGCTGCGGGTCCGGCTCATTCCAGTACAGATCCTTCTCCAAAATGGGTAGATCCTGGTGCATCTCATCCACTGCCAGAAGGGAGACCTGCGGGGGACAGCGGCCGTGTCACGCGGGGGGCAACGGGACGCGGGGCCAGAGGGAGCCAGGGGAGCGCTGGGCTTGCTCTGGGCTTTCCTGTCACTCGGGTTGTCTTTCACATGGAAGGATTTGACTCACTGGAAGGGAAGAGATGCTGAAGGAGACAGCACAGCAAGGTGCTCACTGGGACAGAGGAGCTGGAGGCAGGGCTGGATGTGATGGGGATGTGCTGGGTGGCAGAGGTGCTGCAGGAGAACCTTGTGACTGCCCTGATGACCCTCCAGCTGCAGCCCCACTGCTGGACCCTGCACATCAAGCTCCTCTGGGCTTCCCACTCCTAGAAGGACCTTGAGGGGCTGGAGTGGGGCCAGCTCCTTCTGCCTCCTTTACCTGCAGGTTCCTGTCAATGAGCCAGTTGGTTTCAAAGTCATCATCGTCCTCCCCGAAAGGGTTGATGAGCTGCTCAGCTACCTGCGTGTGGAGAGAGCACAGCAAAGGGCATCACGGTGACGCCTGCCCCGTTCCCTGTGGGGCAGAGCAAAGTGTGATGGACCCTGACCACACCTGGGTCCCCTGGGGATAAAAAGAAACCCCTTGGTGGGGTCAGCTTCCAGCTCCGGGCTCATGCCCTTGGGACTCACCTTTAACCAACCAGCGTAGAAGAAGAACTGCAGGAAGGTGAAGACGGGCACGAAGAGGTCGAGCTCGTGGCCAGGGTAGGCTTTCTGCGGGTCCAGGAACTGCCGCCCGATCAGACAGGCCAGGAAGAAGCTGTACACAGCCACGGTCACCACCTGCGGAAGGAGGGGCGTGAGATCCCAGCTCTCCCAGTTCCAGTGAGCCACTGGGGCTCCGCTGCAGCTCCGCAGCCTTCGGGAAGCCCTCGGTTCAGCTCAGCTTCTGCTGCAGGAAGCTCTGGGGGTCTCCTTTTGGCTGCTCCATGCACTGGGACCTCATTCCACAACCATCCCTGCAGCGACAGGCAGGGAGAAGGAAGCAGGTGGCAACCTGGGTGGAAGGAGCTGGAGCAGCCATCACAGAGATTCATAGAATTAGCAGGTTGGAAGGGACCTCCAGCATCATCTAGTCCAAACAGAGTTTGAATGAGATGTCCCAGCAGTGGGACAACCCAAGAGGGACATTGAGGTGATGGAGAGGGGACAGAGGTGGCTACCAGGCTAGGAAGGGATTTGGAATGACTGAGGGAGCTGGGGCTGGAGGTGAGGAGATTGAGGTGAGACCTCACTGCTCTCTACAGCGGCTGGAAAGGAGGGTGTAGAGAGGCTGGGGTTGGTCTGTTCTCCCTACAGATAGGATGAGGGGAAATGTTGATGAACATGGGAAGGGCTCTGCTCAGTGATGGGACAAGGAGCAGTGGGTGTCAGCTGGAACAGAGGAGGTTCCGCATCAATATGAGGAGGAACTTCTTCACAGGAGCACTGGAAGGGGCTGCCCAGGGGGGTTGTGGAGTCTCCTTCTCTGGAGACGTTTCAAACCTGCCTGGAGATGTCCCTGTGCCACTGGATCTAGGGCATCCTGCTGTGGCAGGGGGATTGGACTTCCGAGGTCCCTTCCAACCCCTAGTGCTCCGTGACTCTGTGAACCCTGCCTGTGCTGCTGGCTCTGAACGAGCAGCTTCCTTCCTCGTCCTCACGCTGGGCTGTTTTTTCCTGTTGGAACAGTTGCCCTGTTGCCAGCCCGGATTTCAGGCTCCAATGAGCTTTGGACTCGTCTTCTCCTTTTCTTCCCCCCTCTGTAATCACGAGACTGGAGCCTTCCCCTTCCCAGTGCCAGAGCCGCTGAGACGTCGGCGTGGCCTTGCCCGCCCCGGCACGTGAGCGGCTGCTCAACGAGCCACCGTGGTCACGGGGCTCAGGAACTGCTGGCCCTGCTGTTCCTCGCAGGAGAACAACGCGGCTGCTCCCCCGGGGTCAGGGGGACAGGCTCTGCCTTTTGCTTGTGCTCCCAGTTTGCAGGAGCTGGGATGGGGCTCCCCGATGTGTTGGGTTTGTGTGGAGAGAGAGAGAGCAGAGAGCTGGGGTGGGGTCCGCGCGTCGATGGGGGTGCAGAGGTGGGCAGTGAAGCAGCAGGGCTGGGGGGACCCCCTCCTCACCTGGGTGTAGACCAGCGGGATGCTGATCCAGTCGTAGCCGTAGAGCCGCCCGCACTGGCTGCGCAGGGTGTTGAGCTCCTGCTCAAAGGAAAGGAGGGTCAGGGCGACCCCAGCATCTCCCCGCTGGGGGACACGGAGCTTCTCCAGCCCCGCTGCAGCCTCACGCCCTCCTGCTTCTACGGGGCTGAGCTAAGGGCTCCTTTGTCTCGTAGACTTCTTCAGGCTGGAGAGGCCCCCTGGCATCACCGAGTCCAACCACCAGCCCAGCTTCACCCCAGTGGGGGTCTCACACTTGCCCTGGAGGGATCTGCTCGCTGCCTGGGCGCTTCCATCCGAGCCCCGGGATCCCTCCCTAGGTCCCAGCAGGGTTTCTGAGCATCTCAGGAGCCTTGAGTTTCTCTCTCCTGACTAATTGGGTCTAGAGAAGCAGCCCCGTTGGGTAGGGCTGGTTGCCAGCTCGTGGCCTCCTCCCCAGGGGGCATTTCCCACCAGTCCAGGTCACATCTCAGGGGCCAAGCTCGGCTGTCCCTCTGCTGACCCTGGCAGGCCCCCAGGTCACTCACGTTCAGGATGCCCTGGAGCAGCACGCTGTCCCGGATCCTCCCCTCGTTCCTGGCTTTCACAGCCAGGTTGGAGAACCACACGCACGGGATCCAGAACTTGTTGTGGGGGGAATTCAAGCTCTCAAACTTCTTGTGCTCTTCGGGCGTCATGAGGCCTGGGAGGGTGGACAACAGGTGGTTAAAGATCTCCCTCTAGGAAACGCTTGAGGAGCGTCTTCCGACAGGATCTGGGGGAGCTCAGGGTGAAGGTTGAGGCTTCTAATCCCCACCTGCCTGGTGGGACACTGAGGGGGCTTCAATGACAACCCTTGGCAGGGAGCTGCTGGAGGTGATGCAGGACAGCAACTACAGCAAGTTCTTCTCTTCCATGGAGGGTGAGCAGCTCCCAGGGAAGTCTCTGCCCCACTCTGATCAGCTGGTGTCCCAAACCACAACTCAACACCATCCTCATGCAACAACCTCTGGGCAGAGACCAAAGTTCTTCAACCCAAGTCCTTTCTGTGTCAGCCAGATCTTCCAGCCCTTCAACCCAAGTCGTTCTTGTGTCAACCAGATCTTCCAGCCCTTCAACCCAAGTCGTTCTTGTGTCAACCAGATCTTCCAACCCTTCAACCCAAGTCTTTCCTGTGTCAACCAGACCTTCCAGGAACCCTCCAACCGCTCGGCGCCCCCAGTACCCACCTGCCCTGACGACGTGCTCCATGCTGGGGAAGCGCTTGTAGACGGCGGTGCTGACCGAGCGCAGGATGAGGACGCTGCACAGGTTGCTGTAGCGCATGAGGGTGCGACGCAGCAGCCGCCCGTACTCGTCCTGCCCGTCCACGTTGCAGGAGACCAGGTTCATGATGCGGTCGGGCCACGGGATGCTCTCGTACTGGGCCCACCAGCGGGACACCACCAGGGCCACGTAGAAGCCTAGAGGGGAGCAGGGGGGTTGGACTGGATGATCTTTCGAGGTCCCTTCCAATCCCTAATGTTCTGTGACTCTGGTAGTCCTCTGGTCATCCTCGTGGCCCTTCTTTGGCCCCTCTCCAGCCTTTTGTGTCTAGTGGGGACCAGCACTGAACCCAGGACTCAAGGTGGGCACTGGGGAGAGCAGGATGACGACTTCTTTATCTCTGCTGGCGATGCCCAGCACCCTGCTTCTGCTGCTGCAGCACCCTCTTCCCTCACGTGGACCCTCCCGTCCACCGACTTGCCCGGGTCCCCGTCTAAGGGTGGGTCCCAGTCCAAGCTGCGCTGGTGGGTCGCCTCTTCCCGGCTGCAGGACCTCACGCTTGTCCCCACAGAAATCCCTGAGGCTCCAGCCTGTCCAGGTCTTCTCCCTCCCTCCCTCCCGGGGCGCTGGCCTCCCTGCTCCTTGTGGTGTCACCCACAAGGGACGTCGGGGCGCTCCTCACCCAGCACGAAGGAGACAGGGATGAGCTCGGCGTAGCTGTTGCAGTAGAGCGCCAGCTTCTCGAACATCAGCCTCTGGCTCTCGCTCAGCATCAGCCTAAGGGGGAGAGACGGGAGAGTCCGTGGCAGGTTGGGCCTCCTGGGACTGGAGGATGGCTGCTTGAGTCGCTGCCACGAGCCCGAGGGTGACAAGTGAGAAGCCCCTGAGGCACCAGCCCACCTTCCCAGAAGATCCTGCTGAGCAGCTCAAGCCGCCAGCGGGTCTCACGGGCAGAGTGACGTCCTGCCCCACACCTAGAGCTCCACGTTGAGTCTGTGAAGGAACCACCTAGAGGAGGTCCCTGTCCTTCCTCACCAGACCCAGAGCAGCTCTCCTCTTACAGCTCTGCGGTCCCAGAGCTGATGTCTGCTCTCCAGAAGGTACCCAAGGTCCTGCCTCTTGCATGACGAGGGAAACTCCCCACTGTGAGACATCTCAAGGGCTACTTCAGCCCTGGTCACCACTGAGCTACACCCTGTTCTGCTGGAGGAGACCATCATGTCCAACTTTTCATCCCAGGGAAGAGAAACTCTTCCTTCCCCGGGCAGGAAAAGGAGACCTGCCAGCTGCTAAACCATGATGGAGCTTTCCATGGTCCTTCCCCACGGTGAGGAAGGACCTTTCCTCCTGTGGTTGACCAGCTCTTCTCTGGCTTCACATCAGAAAAGAGCAGGTTGAGATGGGCTGTTAGGAAGAAGTTCTTTGGCAGGAGGGGTGGATGAACAGGTTGCCCAGGGTGGTAGTTGAGGCCCCATCCCTGGAGATATTCAAGGTGATGCTGGACAAGGCTCTTGGCAACCTGATCTGGTTGAGGGGGTTGGACTGGATGCCCTTCGGAGGTCCCTTGCAACCCAACACATTGGTTCTAGGGTTCTTCAGCACAGCTGCTGTCTCGGTACGTCGCAGGTAGGACGGGCTGGGAGCGAGGGGCTGTTTAGGTTGAGGTTTAGGGCACTTATTACCTGTAGACGAGGCTGATGGTGAAGTAGAGAGAGATGAAGATCAGGAACTCGGAGTAGAGAAGTTTGTAGATACTTCCCTTCCATTGCAGCAGGAGCTGGGAGAAGGTGCCGAAGCGGGCGTCAGCCACGCGGTTGGTGTAGGTCACCGTCATCGCCGATCCTGCGGGGTGGCACAGCATGAGCTGAGGTGGAAGCTGCCAGCAAGCTTGGACAGAGGGAGGTGCGAGGGGAACCTCAAGTGTCCCACCAAGCGATTTTAGGCAGGATGGATGGATGGAAGGATGGATGGAGGGATGGAAAGAAGGAAGGATGGATGGATGGAAGGATGGATGGAAGGATGGATTGGTGGAAGGATGGACGGATGGAAGGAGATAAAGAGAGAAATAAATAAGCTGAGATCAAAGAGCCAGGTGAGATGGAGTCAGCGACACAGAGAACCTGGAGGAAATCTAGGGTGGGCAATTAATGTGATGGGCTGGTTGCCTTTTCCCTGTCTTTGAGCAGCTCACAGGGACAGATCTACTTTCTGCTGGAGGTCTTGGCTTCTGCTGTTTGATTCCTGGTGCTGCAGTAGGTCAGAGCGGGCAGAGTCCACGTGCTCCCCCCCAGCTGCCACAAAGCTCCCTGATTAATTCTCAAGGTCAGCAGCTTGTTCCTTGCTGGGGTGTTGGGGCTGGTTCCTCTGTCCCGGCGAAGTTGGCCGCAAACGGGGTCTCCTGGAACACCACCAGCAAAACCCCAACCCCAAAGGAGAGGAGAAACCACCCCAAGGAGATCTCCTGGTGCAGATCCAGCACCCCTGGGGATCTGAGAGGTTGCCCTCGGAATCACCTTCCTATAAACTCCAGTTTATCCAAACAACCCCCCCCAAACCAGTGGAATCCCATCGATTCCTAATTAATGGCTCATTACTAATTAGCCAACTGCTGGTGTTTTGAAATCAAAAGAGGTTCCTGGGACACGAAGGGAGGTCCTGGAGCCCCTCACGTTGAGCTCCAACCCCACGGGAAGAATTAAGGGTGGAGGGGGATGTCCCTAAGAGAACCTTCATAATGCTGGGGTCTTGGGCTCTTCCCTCAACGATGGGGCTGCAGAAGCCCTTCAAGGGAGAGTCCGGCCGTCCCGCTCCGCAGGAGGAGCTGGAGGTGGGTGAGTTGGCGTTGGAGCTCCTCAGCCGGTCTCTTGGTGGCTACCTCAAGCATCCTTCTGCCGGCCGTGGCTTTTCGGTGCTGCTTCCCTGTCAGGACCGGAGTCGCCCCTCTCACGGGTTAGATGGGATGAGGAGGGTGTTGGGGGGTGTCCCGACGCTTCTCGGAGCTGGGAAGCGCTCGAGGAGCCTCTTTGTTGCGTGGTTGAGGCTCAGAGTCCCTTTTTTTACCAAACATGGAAAACTCCGGCTCCCGTCCGTGTAAATAACGGACGGCACCCACCGCCGAGCGGCCCTGCTCCGGCAACAGGATCGGGGCTCCTTCCCCCCTCCGCTGAAGCGCGTCCCCGCTCGCGTGGGGTGTCCCTCGGCGGGCGACACGCTCACAGGACCGCTCGGGGTGGCGGGAGGCGCTCGAGCGGACGTGGGGTGGAAGAGTCACCCCGCTCGGAGCTCGGCTGGGGCTGAGCGACGCTCTGGGAACCCAACAGCAGCCGAGACACCCCCATCCCACCCCGCAGCACCCGGCACCAGGTGTGTCACCCCACCCCGTGGCCGGCAAACACGTCGAGGAGCTCGGCGGCGAGGCCGGAGCGCCGCTCCTTGAGGGCATCTCCCGACCCTTGGGCCGTCGCTGGGCTACTTACAGCGGACGGGTGTCCCGGACCCCANCCGGGGCGGGGGATGCTCCGAGGGCTCGACAACCCGGTGGCCAGTGGGCGAACTCCCGGGGCCGACGGGGGCGCGCATGGCCGGGGGTCACGTGACGCGCGGGAGCGCGCAGCGCAGGGCAATGGGGCGGGGGGGGGCGGGCGCGTCTCCGGGAGCGGCGGCGGCGGGAGAGCCGGAGGCGCCCGGGATGAAGCGGGGGTAGGTCGGGGGCTTCCTCGGGGCGTCGGGGGTCCGAGGAGGGTTTTCCGTCGGCCGTGAGGGCTTGGGGCTGGAGGGGGCGTCCGAGAGCATCTGGCCGCCGCACGGGAGCCTCTCAGCCGGGGGCTGGGGCTACCGCAGCCTCCCTGGGCAACCTGGTCCAGGGCCTCGGCAGCCTCCCGGAGCTCAGCTCAGGCTCCCCTCCTGGAGTTGGAAGCCAGCGCCCCCGGCCCAGCGCCGCTGGCCCTCGGCAAGCAGCCCCTGGCCAGCCTGTGTGAGGGTCCCAGATGGGGCGGTCGCCAGCAGAGTGGGGCCTCTGGTGGGAACCGCTGGAGGAGGCTGGTGAAACCTCCCTTAGGGGCAGGGACCTGAGAGTCTGCTGTGTCCTCCTGTTAATTAACGCCCCATAGTCTGCTGTGTGCGCTTATTAAAACCCAGTGTTCCACCATATTCTCTTATTGAAACCCAGTATTCCACTATATTCTCTTATTAAAACATAATATTCTACTATATTNCCGTGTCCTCCGCAGCCACCGACCGGGCGCCCCCCCGTCCCGCCCCGGGACTGAGCCCAGCGCCCCGGGGAGCCCGAAGCCTGCTTTGGGGTGGGAGGAGAACAGCCGCCGCCACCGGTCACTTGACGGCCTAATCGGCCCTGGCGCACAAGGGGCGCTCTGTGTGGGGGCCCCTTAATCTCCTCGGGAGGCAGAGACCTTCTTTAGTCGACGGGGGAGGACGGCGGGGCCGGGGCCGGGGGGGCCTCATTTCCCCTCCTAATTCTTTCCTG